>APFE031587006.1:73368-104727 GCA_000404065.3 Pinus taeda | reverse complement strand
TAGTTGGAGAAATTCAAGTTAGAAGTCTTTCTGAAGTCATGCAAGAGTTATCCCTTAAATTAAGGAGATAAGATTGAGTTATATTTGAGTTATAATTAGTTAACTTAGTTTACTGAGTTAAGTCAATTTTAATTAGTTCCAAATTATTTGAGGAACTAATGGTGAGTTAATAATCAGTTGATGCATGCATGCACTCAACTAGTGCTACTCCAGTTAACTGAAGATTCCCTCATCAAAAACTCATTTATGTCTATTCGGAGAAAGACCCAATTGAGATTAAAGTCAAGGACAATGTACTATCAGTTGCATGTGTTTTCTCAAAGAGAAAACTCATGCATGCAGTCAAGGATAAATCCTTGAGGATTGTGCAGTTTTGAAGTGTGTGAGATCAGATTTTTCTACTTGGTTGAAGGAAAATCATCCCAGAGGAAAAACGCAAGGAAATAAGAGCTTGGAGGGCAGAGAGGAAGGTTGGAGAGAAGCCAAGATTGCTTGTGAGCATCTGTGAGGATTGTACTGAGAGATGGCTAGCTGTGAGATCTAAGGCTTTGTATAATTCCTATGTATTTCCACCTTGTATGATAATACAGATAGTGAGGTTTTTACCTGAGGCTTTCTTCAAAGTATTTTCATGTGTATTGTGCATTGATTCTTCTTCTTCTGGTTATATTGTTCAGCTCGATCTTTAAGCTTCCGCAAATTGATAGTAGAAGTAGGTTATAGTATTCTGCTTTGATTTATATTGCATTATCGGGTTAACCTACCATCATATTTTCTACATGTTATAACTTAACCATAAAACATAAATAGATATAGTAGACCTACATGATATTAGATACTAAGTAAGGTTAACATATGGCTCTAACAACCACATTTCACAAGGAAATTCACATACCATGCTTCCTCTGTGAAACTCAATACATTACAACATCATACATAACCACGAAATTAACTCATTGATTTTAAAACAATTATCTATCAAATCTAACTGGCTTATAATACATTACATATCACTTGCAATAACCATTTATCAAGAAAAGTAGTCTATGGCCTTAAACATGATAATGGTCCATGATGACCATAGCATATCAGATAACTAAAATCACACACTATAACATATTGGTTGAAGAACTTCAAGCAATCTTGCATATTCATGCAAATTCCTCTGTCACTCATGAGAACAAAAACAAACATAGAAACCAATGAGTTCCCTCATAGCCATAAGAACACGCACACACATATATATAGATTTCATCGTAAACAAACAAGAATGTCACATTCCTCCATTAGTAGTGTTGATACAAACATTATCATAACACATAGTAGAAATTATTCATCATTCATGGTGTAGCATATATACAAGTAAATACACTTATATGATTAACTTGAATGACTATAAATTGGAGGGACTTCAATTCTCAACCAAACCATAGGCTAGCTACACTACAATCTTTCTTGCAGCTAACCACCCCCTATCCAGATTCAAAGTCTAATGAGTTATTTTCTCAAGGAATGTTAACACCTATCTCAATCCAAACAGACAAGAGAGGGAATGCATTGTTCAAGTGGTTTGTCAACTACCTCTTGTAGTAAGCGCCATAGTGTCTCTTCTACCTCTCTAAAAAATATTAGAGGAATTCATCCAAGGGTCAGTGGATATTTTCTCAGCTCCATGAGATTGATCTCACTCTACATGTGGTTCATCAAACCATTCAACAATATCTTAAGTGGTTGACCAACACCAAGGCAAACACTTAGAGGTTTTTTTATGAGACAACAAGCACTAGTGAGTAAAGGAATCCACTGTGCCTTCACTTCCCACAATGAAAGATTTAGAGAATGATGTCCCAACACTAACAGTGGCTTTTAGTAGTTCTTCTCTTCTCTTATATTTTGTGCTTCCTCGTCACTCCTCTACATTCTCGATTTTTTTTATGACGTATGTCTCATTTCATCCTACCTCTCTCTCCTCATCATCCCTTTTTATTTCTCTTTTGCTTCCAACTCCTTAGTCCCTTCTCTTGCATGGTTACTCCACCAACCTCCACAAAAAAAGGTAGTATTGGGTTCATCCTTTACTTAGGTGACCCATACTAATCCTCCATGTCTGTTGCAGAGAATTTCAGTCAAGGAGTAGGTAGAATGAAATAAAGTAAGAGGCCTACATTAATCACACTTCGAGCAACCTCTGCTCCCCAAACTGTGAATCTTTGTCCACTCCTCTATCTTAGTAATAGTTTGTATATCCACATCATTTACATGGATCAATATACATAGCGAAATTTATAAGAGAGGTAACAGAAAGGGATATTAGAGACCCCACCCCTAAAGGAACACCATCCTTAGTGTTCTACATGTTGAAGAATCTAGGGAAAATCAAGTTTAATATGATTCTTCTCATCATGATAACTATTTGTGAGGTATATTAACTTTTCTTCTTAGCACAATGTTCACTTGTTATTATTATAGTGTGTCTTCTTAGTTCATGAAATAACTACTAAAACAAAACAGACAAGAACACAAGATGTTGGCTTTCTTCCAGGGCCAAAACCTATCACTCTTTGAGAGGAAAAGCCGCACAAAATTCTTCTTATAGGGATTCCAATTGACGAATACCAAGACCATGACCCTTGACCTATTAGGCCAATCCAAGGCCAAGACACCAATCCTCTTCTTTGTCACTGTGGATTTCATCATCATCAATGTTGCTTCACCAAGGTCTTCATTATTGTTGCACTGTTAAGGTCATCACTGAGATCAATATTGTTGCAACATTGTTGCATCTTCATAGAGATCATAACAATGAGATCTTACACTGAGACATGTACATATAAGAGTATTGCATCTAGATGAACTTCCATCAAGATCATGATCATATTTAAAAGTATGTCGAGATAGTAGATATCCTTATCACAAATATACAGAGACTTATAACAGCATCTAGAAGTATGCCGAAAGAGTATCATTGAGTTCCTCATCATAATAATTAAGCCAAGAACGTTTTTTCCTTTCCTGCACTGAGATCCTTATTGTCACAACTATGTTGATATTGTCACCACCGATAATATTACATTGTAATTATATATTGTAATGACCACTGAGATTTCATAAGTATTCGAGATCTTGTACTCACTGTACCCACGGAAAATTACAGTTAATCTGAGTTCTTGTACCCTACTGTACCCATTTAAAATCATGTACCTTTGTACTCATCCGAAGTTGCAGAGTCTGAAATTTTGTCTTTCTGTGATGACCGTTGCTGCCTATAAATAGTGGTTGGACTTAAATATAAGTCAACATGACAGTGAATCGTTGTGTCTCCTAATTTTGAGTTGACATGACTAATTTTAATTTGATTTACATGCCAACATGACAAAGAGGATTTTGCTTGCCATTTGGAGGGTTACTTGACATTGTTTATGACTCAAATACACTAGATACATGCCCAAAAAGGGTTTTTTAACGTTTTATTTGACTCTTTGACTTTCCTACATCACTTCAACACATGCTAGACCTATGCAATGAGCAAGAAACACATTTTTACAATTTACAAAAATTATATTTCTTTTCTTTTACAAGTACAAAGATCAAAAATACATTTATGAAGATCGAACCTAGTTACACTTTCTTCAACACTCCCTCATAACTAGGGAGGTATTCATAATGGTACTTGGTCATTCTCAATATGAATAATTTCTCATAAGAAGAATCAGATTGGTAACCCATCAGTATAGCACCGTAGTAACCAACATTGTTTCCACATCAAGGCCTTAATTGACAGCTCTATCTCTCATCAAATTAGAGCACAATGTTGGTGAGACCAATGACTATAGACACCTTCATCATTGTCTCTCAAGGTACATGCCTAATTGGGTGTTCACTGAGTATGACCTTATAGGAATATTTTTATCTTGGGTTCCTACCCCTCAATGAATATCAGTCCTCTTGCCTACTCCTATCTTGTATTCCCTACACATCCTAAAAGAGCATCGAATACCAGATGATTACCCAATCCTTCCATTATTTCTTCCCTAGTGAAGACAAGAATGTTGTGTTTATCTCTCCCTATCATTTAGGGAGGATAAATCCATCATGTTTCTACATTTCTCTTCATGGCCTTCACTAAGACTTGCGGTTGTTAGTCCTAGTCTAGTGCATGACACATGAAATAGAAAAACACAATTGTCGCTCCCTTTTAATCAGGGATGACCCAATCCAAGCTCCCTCTTGATCATGGATTTGTCAAAGCTCCCTCTTAGCAAGGGACTTTCCTTTTTCATTAGTAACTTCTTTGTCGTGGGTCCTTCAGTTGATTGATCAAATTCTTTCCTTAACGTCATGAAATTCAATTGAGCTTCTTCCTTGTAGGGCATCATCCATCGATCACTTTCCTTCTTGGTTTTTCATGTCATTCCTTTCTTCATGGAAAGTGGCCTTCTTGATACATATGTGGAACCTTCATCATGTTTCTACTTCTTCCTCATCATGTTTCTTTCAGGAGTTCCATCCACCACATGAATGCTAGTTGTACTTGTACTTACAATTCTTGTTCCAGTATTCATGTATTAACTCATCCAGATATTCTTCAAGATGGCTCTTCATACCTTTCGAGATGGCTCTTCATCATGACATCTTCTTGTATGTATCAACATCCTACATACTTGTTGACACATCTCCTAAAGATATCCTTCTTCAAGGGTCTCCATCTTTTCCATGAAAGTCTTCATATCTTTCCAAGAGATTTCCTAGTCAAGTATTCTTGGTCTTTTAGATGTAGATCACCTTCATGAGCATTGCATATCTCACAATCTCTTCCTTCCTCACACATTCCATTCCCAAGAGCTTTCAATCAGAGTTTCTTAATTGTAGTCAACCACCTCATGCTTCATATGAGGACATATTATGTTGATTTCATCTAGTGTGACTTATGCCTTCCTGCATCCTTTCAAAGGAGAAGATCATGTTTCTCTTGATCATGGTTCTCAAGATAGAAGTAATGATCCATGTTACCTACAACCATATGACATGACATTATAATATTAAACACAAGCATACATACCTGATTTTACCTTTAGGTCATCTAGGCTTCTTCCAACATCTTCCTTGATTGAAAATATCTTCAATCCCTTGATCTTCTTTATTTCTCATGTCATCATATCATCATCTCACAAATTCCATAAGTTGTATTTCCTGATGAAACACTTGCTTCCTCTCTAGATTAGTGAACCCTCTGATGAGGATTCTTTTAGAGAATCTTGAGGACCTTGTATATCCCTATCTGGAAAATGTTTCCTTTTTGACTTGATGTATGATGAGCCTTGTCCTAGATGACTCCTTCCTTTCCATCGATGTCCATTGAGGTTCCAAAGAGCTATATCTTTCATGTTTGTTCGCCATGGATTTTGTCGTTCATGATTCCCATGGTGATGTCACAAGCTCTTGTTTCTAATGCTTCCATGATGCCACGATGCATCTTATTATCATGGTCATATCTATAACAGAAGCTTATGATGGGACCCTTTTGTGAGGGATACCATCTCAATCATAGTAGAGGTATGTTATTCCCTCTTTCTTTGGCCCTTTTATTCAACTTCCTTCGTCTTTCTGTAATATCCATCCCCTTAATAATAAATAATAAATAATAATATAATAATAATTAATAAATAAATAAATATAATAATACAAAATCATATTAATAATATAAATAATAAATAAGTCACTAATAATAATAATAATAAAAAATCATAAATGTTAATAATAAACAAGATTAAAAATATATACAAAGAAAATAAATAAAAATAATAAAAATAAAAACAGTGATAACCATACTAAAGCTCTAGATAAGAATAAATAAAAGAAGGAAACTATCAAAAAGAAGGAAATAAAACAAGAAAAGGAAACTATCAAAAAAGAAGGAAATAAAACAAGAAAACTAAAAATCAAAAGAAAGTTGCATGTAGACATATGGGTGTGTGCATGTGGTTTCCCTTTCAATATTGTTCTATTTAATACATGGGAGGGAGATGAGAGGCATGCCTGCTTTCCATCTTTCCGAATTTCTATCTTTCATTCTCTTGGGAGAATGGTGTTCTAAGACTTAGGAGTCACTGGCAATAGTACATTGATTAAGGGCTCGGGGGTGGCCAGTTGTAGCAAATCCTTGCACAATTGAGCCTGCGGTTGGGTGGAGAGTCATCCCCAAAACTTTGTTGTCATCTGGCAGACATCGATCACAGGTAATATAGATATGTACTTATTTGTTGATTTTGATTTTAATTAGGAAATTAATTTTATATTTACTTTGGGTTGTTACATGTGGTATCAAAGGTTTGGCTCAACCTTTAGGGCCTATGGGCATCTTAGAAAAAAAAAAATTATGTTGTTGGGATTTTTAACTTGACTTGTTTTGAAAGTTACAAGATGGTTGATGTTCTACAAACCCTCCCTATACACAAACTTTTTTTTTATTCAGTGCATACTAACTGTGTAGTTATATTTTGATGGTGTTCATTTTTAAAGTCATTCTTATGAGTAATTTCCAATACTAGCAGATTTTTGTTTTCATTTGCTAGAATGATATCCAGAGGATTTAGAAAGCAGTAAGAGACATCTGGAATGTTTTTAATTAAATGTCAAAAATACAAGTTTTTAATTAAATGTGGAAATGTAAGTTAGGTTCCCCTCTTCGATCCCTATTTAATAAAATCTGGCACGCTATTTGTTCCTCTACAATGTGAAATTTGATCGTTCTTCTCTGCATATGGCTGTAAACCCTTCCTCGACATCCCCGGATACCCATGTTCATCTTAGGAAGCACCTGCTGGATCATGGAATTTCGGCTTCTTATTATTCTTGTGGCGATATTATCGACCGCAGTGGATTTTGCAAGTTAGCGGCAGATTGGTAGTCCTTCATACTACATGTATAACATCAATCGGGCGGTTCTAGGCCGTCTAGGGTTCAAATTCATTCGACATGGGGCGAACTAAAGAAGAGACTGTCAGGCTAACCTTGTGTCCCTGCATTTGGCAATAGAACATAAGAGCTTACCCGCAGTGCCAGTTTTGCCACCTGCTAGGTTCAGCAAGCCATCTATGTCATTACCTTATGGTGAGACAAGTCGTATTACGATGTTTTATGTTCACTACAGTTGTTCTTAGACAGTGTGTAGACCGTCAATTCATTTACATTGATTTTTTTTAGTGCAATTGTTTTCTCAAGCTACAAATATCCAAAACTCACAAGGAGAAGTTTTGATAAAAATTAGCTAACAGGATATGAGCCATTGCATATACTAGATAGGACAGGATTGACACCGCTACTGAGCTATATTTATGTGGAGAAACACAACAAGAACACTTACGTGCACTGTGCTATGTTGTGTGTGCATTTAAAACCCACACCAAACTACGTAAGCAACCTCCTTCGTATTAATCCCACGCCTTAATGTTAGCTCAAATCATACGTGTTAATGAGATATCGTAATTTACCACCAACTGGCCCAATCAAAGCTTCTATCCATGTCTGAAAATGGTGACATAATAGATCATCCTTTTTCTGTTCTTCGGTAATGGAGTCTTAAAGTCATAACACGAATACACACATTTGTTCAGTCTATTTACAATTATACTATTCAACAATATCTCCTTGTAAGTTATTCCAAATAGACAGTTTTATAATTGGGGAGGATGGGACCATAATTTACCGTCTGTCCGATTGAGCAATCAATTGTTCGATTTACATCTGTTTTAATAGTGTAAATGGGCGATGACTGAGGAAGAAGCCTTATCTGCACAAGAGTTCAGAGTGGGAGATCAATTTTCATATTCAGAAATTTCCCTGAGTGCTTGATGAGTCTGTTTTTTTTATTTATGATTATATTGGGACAATGTTAAAGTTGTAATTTAGGTAAGAGACCATAACGTTGGTCACGAGTTCGATCACCTAAGTTTCCACATGAGGTTTTCCTTGAAAAAAAGGTACCATCCACATAATGTTGAACTAGAAAGAGATTTGTTCAATAATTTGAATCATCCACCCAAAGCACGTTGCTAATAGGGAAGTTATAGGTTACACATTAAATTCCAAATCCAATCTGCGATTACTATAGGAAAAAGAGCATTTTTTTTCATTGTGACAAAATCAACTTGTTTTTTTCTACCTTATTTTAAGCATTAATCGGTGTCCTTGAATAACAAATGCAGTCCTTGTCAATATTTTATGTTTATCTTTGCTTAATTCATCAGGGCTTGCGTTAAGGTTATTTTCCTACTCTTCAATTGATAACCAAACGTGCAGAAATGTTTTAATTGACAACCAAAAAGAGGCTCTTTTGTCAGTACCCTTTGTTGTCACTGCCTCTTTTATTTTTATTTTTTTTATTGTCACTACCATTGTTACGTTTGTGTGTGAATAAGTATCAGTGACACTACACACAAATTGATATGTGATTCAACAAATATATATTAATTCGCTAAGGTTCTTTTATAGTCTGCATGTATAACTTCGATTTTATATATATATATATATATTTTATTTTTTGGAAATCGAATCAAACTACAACATAAACCAGAGGTTTGGAGTGAATATTTTATCTATGTATTGGGATATCTTGTACCAGCTAAGCCTCGAGTGAAATATACCTAGGATTTTGGGTTATATCAGACTAGATAAAAATTAGACCCAAGGTTGAATGACATTATCTGTTAATGTAGTGAATACAATTACAATTTTTCTTAGATACATGATGAGGCAATAAGTAGCAGAGAACAATATCATTGTTTACAATTATAAATAGAAAATTAATTAAATAGATAATTTTAATGGGAAATAGCAAATTAAGTAAATAAATCATTTTCACTGGTAAGGAAAGGTAATACACATATTTTTGTTGTTTTAATAAATTAAGCCACTCGAATCAATTTTATGTATTTTAGTGACACCCAAACGTATATGTTTTTAAACTAATACTTAAGTAGTTATGACTTATTTCGATTGTGAATTGAGGAAAAAAAAATAGAGTTATAATGTGAGGTGGTTAAAAGATGAAAAAATAAATAGGGAATATGGGATATATATATAATTTGAAAATTAATTTTGGGATGAAAAAAAAATATTAAGGGCTATTATTTTAGTCAACATTATTGTAAAATAAAGATAAGAAGAAGATAGAAAAAAGAAAGAAAATAAAAAGAAATAAGAAGAAAGGACAACAACCCGTGAAAAAGAGTAATGTTGTATAATCTCTTCTTCCGGTACTAGTAGCGTGAATACTTGGATAAACAAGTATAAACAAATACCAAGTTCTATATAGTTTGTTGAAGGAACAATTACCTACCTTGCATGAGAAAATGGTACTATTGATTGTGTAAATGGTACTATTGACCTTATAGTGTGTGCAGATTTCTCGACATTGTTGTCGAAAAGAACAATGGAATTTGCAAGAACACGCATAGCCATGGCCGCAAGCTTATAATCTTATGTCTTATGTCTTTTGCAGGCAATTTTATGTCTTATCCGGGAAATTATTATGGCTAAAATGTATTGTAATTTAAGGGATAGTTTTGCCTTCACAGGTGCACTTGCAGGCAGGCCATATAATTAATAAAATGATTTTATTTTGTGTTGGGGAGGCCAGTGATCCGATCTGGTTATGGGTCGGGTGGTGGTGTCTCTTCTTTATGGTGTGGAATATTTCTTTGGTTGTTTGATTTCTTAAATTTTCTTAGAGTAAACATTTAATAGCCATATGAATCTCAAGATACATTCAATAAATTTGTTTAATGATTTATTTTGTTAAAAGCAATCCATTTAATTATTCTAACATAAGTTTTTTTTTTTTTTTTTTTTTTCTACGCAAAGGCTAATCTATATTATATTAAAAAAGAAAAAATATATACAAGAGGGCGAAACCTCTGAGAGCGCCTTTGAAGCTTGCAGCTCTCTGTCAAACTTGCATCAAAACTAACAGATCCACTGAGGCTAGTGCCTCGTACAATAGAAGAGTAACAGAGTGGAGAATTCATGTTCAAAATGCATCAATACAAAATACAGAATTTCATGAATGATGAAGATAGGAGAGATCATTTCTGAGGGGGCTTCTGCTGCCAGGTTTCCGTTTCCAGAATCGAGGCTGCAGGCCTTGAAACCACGACCATTCAAACAAGCACCATCCACTGAGCAGGAACCAGAGACCGCAACCGTGACCGCTGTACCACCACGACCAAAACCTCGACCAGACCAGACCAGACGGGCCAGCAAGCAACCAAACAAAAACGACGACCATAACCATCGACCAAAACCATCTGTCAAATCCGCACCCAGCTGTGCTCATCCCAACGACCATGACCACGACCATAACCGAACATTTCCATAAACGCGACCACGAAAATCGAGGATGGTTTCCAGCAAGTTACGAGCATACCTCCAAAAAAGAGCAGGGGAAGACCTCTTAGTTGTCATTATCCGGCTTGTAGACTTTGAACTCGTGCAGAGGCTCCCAAGAGATCTCCATTCCCTCCGGAACATCCTCCAACTTCATGCCTAGCGGTAATTTTGGGTACAGAGTGTTGGCATAATAGAAGTCCGGTAGCTTGGGCTCTCCTTGCTGCTGAGGTGCGGAGGTGGTGGCTTCTGCCCGTTCCTGGGGAATTATCATCTGATCTTGAACCATTTTGGGCTCGTTCAAGTCTAACATGCTACCAATTTCCGCCCTGGCTTCAGCTTGTTCCTCTGTGGGTGCCGGAGAGCTCTCATCGACCAAATTACTTGGTGAAGATGGGGAATATGAGTTATCCTCCCTCCCCCCACTAGGCGAGGAAATGTTGGAATTCCCAGGTGATTGCTCCGCCGAAGTGCCCTCCGCCCCATCTTCTTCCTCAAAGATGACCATAATTAGCGCTGATATAACAGGCCTATTGGTTCTGCGGCGGTAATGAAACCTGGCCGACTGAACCGAATTGCTAATGGAATGTCCGGAGTCCTCTGTTCTGTTAGAGGATGGGGAGGCACAAATAAGGGGGGAAATTCTCCGTGGACTTCGATTACCTCGTCTGCCAGCCCCACTTCTTTGGCCTTGATGGCGCCCCCGACATGGTGTGGCTCTGTACCGAGGAGCCATACTGCTAATCCAATGAACAGAAGGTGAAAGCAACCCGAAAGGTAACGGAAAAGCGCACCAGGTCAAATGCCCAATATCACCACCGCTAGGATGCACCCCCGAGCGTTTCCACTTGCCAACGATTACAATCAATTGCAGATAGTAGAAGAGCGGAGGCAATTGCCTGAAAACTGGCATTAACTCAGACCATTCCTTCTCACCAGGCATCAGAAATTGAACCCAGTTGAGTGATTGCCATTCCTCCTCCGCCATCCTGTTATTCTTTAGGCTTCTGACCTGAACCCGACGCAGCATTGAAGAGCTTTGAATGCTCTTCACCTCCGGCGGTGAACTATAAATGTCATTCATGTTGATTGCCTCTCCCATGATTAAGACATCTGCCTTCCGTTCTCCCACGTGGCAGCCTATTAATCCTTTCATTAACACGACAAGCACCCGCATTCGGGTTATTCTAACATAAGTTATGATTGCTTAAACAGATACTTAAATATTTCACTGTACAGCACAAAATTTGTGATTATTGATAATTTATGGTAATTTATGGTTTAAGTATTGTGATTGTTGGTAAACTATGAAAAAATATATCTTATTAAAACTCATAAACTCTGATAATAAGGATAACTTATTAACTTTATTATTAGTATATTTTGATAATAATTATTATTAAGTATTTTGGCTCTTATTTTATGCTTCTTCAGTGATCAATCTTGATATTGAGTGACTGATTACAGTGTTTGGCTATCATTGCATGCATATGCGGGTGACTTGATTTCACTGTTAGAAATCTGATATTTTTAGAGGTTGGATATAGGTCTGATCTTGACATTACTATGATATATTACCTTTGCATTTGGCACTAAGCTTGAATCTAGATCATTAGTACTCCTTATCTTGCATTCAGTGATCATTTGAGAAGTGAATTGGTGGATTGATTGGATCATCTAGTGACTCACATCACATTGCAACTTTGCTTTAATTAGCTATCCAATTTGGTATCTAAGGACTAATATATTCCTGGCAATAAGCTACAACAATCGGATTCTTGACAACAGAATAACGTTGGTATAACTTAAAGTTTGGTTCATTCATTAGTTCCTCGTTGGTTTTCTCATGCACCATTATAGACAGTAGATTCTTTCGTTCCCTGTTCACATTAGAATCTCATTACATGGTAAAACCACTATCTCATTTTCTTGAGTTGTTTGTGCTTGCATCCTCTTATAATTTTCTAAACATAAAAAGTGCTATAATCAACTACAACGGTTCTCTCCATTACAACCATATAACAAAGTGAAATTCTAAATGACTCACCTAAAGTATATAGTTTTGTTATGACTCATTGATTCATTGGAAAAGTATATAATCTTGTAATCTTGGATGGTGATAATCTACCCATAATTGACGATGTATAATTCTCTGAAAGATTGCACTATTGATATGGTATACTGGCATGTTTTTTTTATAACAAATCTTTAATGCTGGTGTAACTACTCACCACTAGTTCATTTTACAACACAGTTTTTGAAGTATTTGGATAATTGAAGTTGAAATTTGTCACCAATTAAAGTGCTCTAAAATAGTGAAATCTGTTCCAATTCACAATGGATAAACTCTGATATCTTGGTACCATTAGATGATCATTGTTCACTAGCATTTGTTCATTATTTTACAGTTCAATCTGATCTAAAAACATAGAGATAACATTCCTTGATTGTTGATCATACTATTCACTAATTGGGTTGGATTGTTGTTCTCATTTCCTTTAGCGAAGCAGCTGCTTGGCATTTCTCTGGTCTATTATTACAAGAACACGACTCTCTCAATATGATCTTCTCATAAATTTAATTTTGCATTGCAATTGCCATTCATATTACATGTATCTGCAAGACTTGGCAGGTAGATTATTTCCTATGATACTATGATGGTATGGTTATTGCATTGGTTGCATGTTGGGTGTGATGATTCACAGAACTCCACAAATGGGCCGAGAGGGCTGGTTTATTTGATGATCTTGTGCAAGCCAATACGCACGAGGGAGAATAAGTAACACCATATGGGCTGGGGAAAAAACTAAATCAACACTACATATGTCAGTGGTTCCTTTGTCTTGTGTATAGCTCTTGATGGATAGCTCTTGAAGAGCTATAGGACCATCTTGAGGAGGCCAAGTGCCTGATGTTCTAGGCTAGGTGCCTGTTATTGGATTGGAATGTCGAAGTCTGGAAGGGATGTAATGGACTTCGATGCCTGGGGCTATGCGCCTTAGTAGTTGTGGAGGGAGTGGGCCAGCCTTGCGAGATGTCTGGGGTCATTGAGTATGGACTGGACGCCTGCCTTGGGGCAGATGAGGTCTGAGTTAGGCGCGAGCCTTGGGGCCAGCCTTGGACTAGGATACAGACGGAGTCAGGCTTATGCCTGGTGCCGAAAGTGAGAAAAAGGACAGAGATTCCTTGAGATTTCCCGGGGTGTTGGGGACTTTCGATGCGTGCTGGTTATACTAGTTCAACAAAGGGTGTTGGCAACATGAAGTAAATTTAATAATAAATAATAAATAATTACAAATTCAACTTAACTTCGGGACGAAGTTCCTTAAGTGGAGATATTAATATCCTCCCCTTAATAAAAATTAATATTAATATTAATAAACAATAAAAATACAAAAATATCATTAATAATTAAAATATAAATTAAAAATAATAATAAAATCACTTAATAATAATAGACAATTAATAATCATTAAATGTTAAATAATATATAAGATTAAAATACTATACAATGAAAATAATAAAAATAATAAAAATAAAAATAGTAATAACCATACTAAAGCTCTAGATAAGAATAAATAAAACAAAGAAACTCTCAAAAAGAAGGAAATAAAACAAGAAAAGGAAATTATCAAAAAAGAAGGAAATAAAACAAGAAAACTAAAAATCAAAAGAAAGTTGCATGTAGACACATGGGTGTGTGCATGTGGTTTCCCTTTCAATATTGTTCTATTTAATAGATGGAAGGGAGATGAGAGGCATGCCTGCATTCCATCTTTCCAAATTTTTATCTTTCATTCTCTTGGGAGAATGGTGTTCTAAGACTTAGGAGTCACTAGCAGTAGTACATTGATTGAGGGCTCGGGGGTAGCCAGTTGTAGCAAATCCTCGCACAATTGAGCCTACGGTTGGGTGGAGAGTCATCCCCAAAACTTTGTTGTCATCTGGCAGACATCGATCACATGTAATATAGGTATGTACTTATTTGTTGATTCTGATTTTAATTAGGAAATTAATTTTATATTTAGTTTGGGTTGTTACACTTTTTGATGATATGAGCTTCTTTCTATAATATTTCATAGCATTGAATCTTAGCTATACTAATATGTCTTGTTTGAGGACCAAACTTCTCCTTCTTTTCTGTGCATGTTTGCATCCTCTAACCTTCAAATTTTTTTCCTACAACTTGTCTTTTTCTATTTAGCATAGAGACCACAAGTTGTCAAATAAGGTAACTTTCTTATCCCGTGGATATTTGTTACCTTGATTATCTGTTAGTGCATTATAGATCAATGATGGTTATCTTCCTTCCTAGATCTTATAGATGAGACCTTATCCATCCTTTGATACCTTTACTTTCATGTAGATCAAATTTCATGTGACCTTCTTCATTGCACCTTCAGAGAATGATTTTATCATATACATCTCTTTGATGTCTCCAATACTGCTATATGAGGGTATGTTTCATAAGTATCCCTTTCCAAGGATTCAGAGGAGATCTTTTGATATGTTTAATGACTTCAACTACTTAGAGGACTATGTGTATCATCCTTCTTGATGCAAGGAATTTCAATGACCCATCCAATTTATAGATCTCCTTGCAAAACATGAAGTCAAATTGATTAAGGAATGAAAGATACTTACTTGACATGTGAAGATGAAATCTTCACCTTGATTTCTTTAATGATGGTTGAAGAAGATATATTAGAGCTTCTTCTTGGATGATCTAAATGAGATTACCTTTCCTCAATAGAAAATATTTCTTCTTCTAATGAGGATGATTTGTTTCTTCCTCAGATGATCTTCTTCTAGTGAAAGGAGGTGATCATTTCTTGATTCATAGCCTTGAAGATAATGATAATACCTTCTTGCCTTTAATATGTTTTTCCTTATTTTGTAATGTCAATCAAGATTGCTTTTAAGATTTTGACATTCTCCAAGATGACTTCTATTTTGAGGTCCTTTGAGCTACCTTAATTTGTAGACAACTTGATGAGGGTCTTGGTGGCCTTTTGATGATGACAATGGAGATAAAAGCTCTTGTTGTTGGAGATTGTCTCTTTGATTATGTAGAAAAAACCCTTTGTTTTTGTAGACTAATCCTTTAATTTGACAAAGCCCTTCAACTTGCTTTGATTCCCTTCTTGAATTTGATCCTTGAGTGTCTCTTTTTGCTACCCTTCCTTTGAATTTAGCACCTTAACTCCAATACCATGTTGAAGAATCTAGGGCAAATCAAGTTTAATATGATTCTTCACATCATGATTGTTGGGTTGTGTTATATTCTTTCCACATAGTTAATAGGGGGTTTGAGAGGTACCCGTAACCCCACTTTATGGGCTCTGGGGCAGCGCCCCATAAAGTTTTGGTTTTGGGCCCTATGTTAGGTTGGGCGGACCCACCTATGGTTTTGTGCATGATTTTTGCACATGTTTTTTGGACGCGATGGTTTTCAGTCCATGGTTTTGGACGTGATGGTTTTCGGTCCATGGTATTGGATGCTTCGACATGTATAAATATGTATTGTAACATTGAAAGGAACATAATGAAAAATCAAGCTAGTAGTCCTGGTTTTGGGATCCAGTGGGAAATCTCTGTGTATATGTGTTTTATGTGTTATACTCTCACATTTTTATTTTTCCGGTGATTTAGAATTCGTATGCAAGTAATTTCTGTACGGGGTTAAAACCTACAATGATAACTATTTGTGAGGTATTTTAACTTTTCTTCTTAGCACAATGTTCACTTATTATAATTATAGTGTGTCTTCTTAGTTCATCAAATAGATACCAAAACAAAAGAGACAAGAACACAAGATCTTGGCTTTCTTCCAGGGCTAAAACTTCTCACTTTTTGAGAGGAAAACCTGCACAAAATTCTTCTTATAGAGATTCCAGTTGACAAATACTAAGACCATGACCCTTGACATATCAGGCCACTCCAAGACCAAGACACCTATCCTCTTATTTGTCACTGTTGAGTTCATCATCATCATTGCTACTTCACGAGGTCTTCATTACTACTGCACTATCAAGGTCATCACTGAGATTACTAGTGTTGCATCTTTGTAGAGATCATAACAAAGAGATATTACACTGAGACGTGTACATATAAGAGTGTTTCATATAGATGATCTTCCATCAAGTTTGTGATTATATTTAGAAGTATATCGAGACAATAGATATCCTTATCACAAATATACTGAAACTTATGACAACATCTAGAAGTATGCCGAGAGAGTATCATTGAGATCCTCATCATAATAATTAAGCCAAGAATGAGGTTGTGTTTTTTCTTTCCTGCACTAAGATCCTTCTTGTTACAATTATGCCCATTGTCACCACCGAGAAGGTTACACTATAATTACATATTGTAATCACCACCAAGATTTCAAAAGTATCCAAGATCCTGTACACACCAAAAATTACAGTGAACCTGAGTTCATGTACCCTATTGTACCCATATGGAATCATTTACCTCTGTACTTATCCAAATTTGCATAGATGTATGAAATTATGTATTTCTAGGATGACCCTAGCCGCCTACAAATAGTTGTTACTGTAGGAATTTACAGGGTAAGTTCCTTAGATAGAACACCAAAGGACACCACTCACAAACAGATCACAGTTCAATACACCAGTATTCTTGACTTGGTTAAAACCCTCAAAGAGGGAAATAGTCCATGGCATGAGCCAACGCAGCCACTTCAGGAAATTTATTAATGTAAAAGAAAGAAAAATTATATAAGCTTCTCTCATGAATGGTCACCTAACAAATGGCCCTCCAAGCTCTTTAAATAGAGATCATGGACCAATCAAATGTTAATCCATGGATCAAGTGGTAGTAATACTGAGGAGAGAATGAACCGTCGGATCACTTCATGTCTAGAACATATTGTGACCGTCGGATCACTTCATGTCTAGAACATATTGTGACCGTCGGATTGTAAGTTACAAAAAGTACATACTAAAGAAACACACTTTACTTAATTATACATGAGACCAAGTTGTACTTAATTATTTCCTATGTGCTGGAATATCCTAACATCCACCCTTAAGAAAAACTTAGGATAGGATTGAAGGATGTACAAAGATGACACAATATGAGAAGCAAGGAGGCAATAGAGCCTATCCCCCCTTAGTGACAAATTCTTGAACTCCAACCATAAATCGAATTTTAGTAAACATCGCCTCTGTGAGAGCCTTTGTAAAGATGTCTGTAGCTTGATCATCGATTGAACAATATTGTATTTCAAGAACATGGTCATGAATGAGATTTTTGATGAAGTGCATGTGTAGTTCAATGTGTTTGATGCACTGATGTTGGAATGGATCTTTGCATATCTAAATGGCACTTTGATTATCACACCAAAGTGTAGTCAGGTGCTGCTGTTGAAAACCAAACTCTGACAGGACTGACAAAGCCACGAGGCTTCCTTACTATCATCAACTGTGCCACAATACTCTTCTTTGGCTGAAGAAATAGAAATGGAACTTTGTCTCTTGCAAGCCCATGTAATAGCTCCAGAACCAAGAGTGAAGACATAACCTGCAGTAGGCTTCTAATCATCAGGGTCACCAGCCCAATTAGAATCAGTGAAACCAACCAATAGAAGAGATGCTTCTGCACTGTAATGAATCCCAAACTGAATTGTACCTCAAACATAATGAAGTATTCTTTTAGTTTCTTTCCAATTACTTTCATGTGGGTTTTGCATAAACCGAGGAATAAGGCCAACAGTAAAGGAAAGGTCAGGACAGGTATGGGTCAAATACAAAAGTTTTCCAAGAAATTAAAGGTATAAGGTAGCATCAACTTCAGGAAGTACAAGTGACTAGAAATTTGGCTCTAAACTGTAAGGGAGAAGGGGTTTGCTTACAGTCTTCCATGTGAAAGTGGTGTATAGGATCATACGCATACTTGGACTGGGAAATGAAAATACCTTCTTTAGATTGCAAGACTTGGAGACCAAGAAAATAATGCAAGTGTCCAAAGTTTGTCATTTCAAACTTCTTTTTAAGGCTGGACTTCACATGGTTTATAATGTTGGGATCACTACCAATAAGGATAAGGTCAACAACATAAAGAACAAGAATGATAAGAGACTTACCCACTTTCTTGGTATAGATAGTATTGTCAGAATGACAACTACAAAAGTCAATATATAAAAGAAATCTATCCATTTTTGCATACCAAGCCTGAGAGGCTTGCTTGAGACCATAAAGGGATTTCTTAAGCTGGCATACAAGGTTAGAGACTGTTTGTATAAATCTAGGAGGTTGTTCCATATAGATTTCTTCATGCAATTCCCAATGCAAGAAGGCAGATTTAACATCCATCTAATGGACTTCCCATTTGAAAGAGGCAACAAGGGAAAGAACAAGGCGTATGGAGTTCATTTTAGTAATAGGGGAGAAGGTTTTAGTATAGTTAATGCCTTCAACTTGTGAAAAACCCTTAGCAACAAGACAAGCTTTATGTTTATCAACTTTTCCATTTAATCCAAACTTGGTTCTGTAAACCCATTTGCATCTAATAAGTTTTCGTCCCTTTGGAAGAGGAACGAGATCCCATGTATCATTTGCTAATAATGAATGATATTCTTCATTCATAGCTACGCCCCAATTTAGATGGCCTGAAGCATCTGCAAAGGTGTCAGGATCATAATTCGATGAAGCTTGAGCCAATAAAGAAGAGGCCATATCAAACTAAGAACGTGTACAACGCTAACCTATAGGATCACCTACAAGAGCACCTGTTGCATCCTGAGTAGTACGGACCCATTTTGGAAGCTGAGGACTTGAAGGAGGATCCCGAGAAGGTGGGGAAGGATTTACATCCTCGCTGTCATCATCTGAAGAAGAAATATTTTCAGAAGTAGAAGGGATAGAGAGAGGTGGCGCATCCGTCGAACTATGCTCATAGGCCAATATATTTTCAGGAAACTTTACATCTCTTCTAATGATAAAATTTTGGATTTAGGTTGAAGAAGTCTATATCCTTTGACATCTTCAGAATATCCAATAAAAATACATTTTCCACTCTTAGGTTCTAAGGATTTATGTTTCTCATCTAGAATATGATCCCATGCTTCACTTCCAAAAACATGAAAGTGACTTACATCTGGTTTAATTGATCTCCATGCTTCTTCTAGAGTGATATTCTTTAAAACCTTGAAGGAGTGTGATTTAATATGTAATTTGCGCAATTAGTTGCTTCTACCCAAAAATTAAGACTAATTCCTTTATATTGAAGCATACAATTAGTCATTTCCTTTAAGATGTGATTCTTCCTTTCAGCTACACCATTTTGTTGTGGAGTATATGGAACAGTATGTTGCAATGAATTCCATGCTCAGTGTAAAAGTTGATGGATTTGTTGTTAAAATATTCTCCGTCATTAACAGATCTTAGCTTAAGAATTTGATGTCCAGATTATTTCTCAACAAAGTCCAAGAACATGTTAAAGACTTCACTATTGAGTTTTAAGAAGTATACCCAAGTGCCTCTAGAGAAATCATCAATGAAATTTAAGAAATACTTGTAGCCAGAGAATGAAACAACTAGAAGTGGACCACATAAATCATTATGCACAAGCTGTAAAGGGGTTGAGGCGTGCCAAGAGGCACATTTTTCAAAACTATACCAATGATGTTTTTTTAGTACACATCCAGAACAAACACTATCTCTACAAGATACCATAGGAAGACCTGTCTCCATATTTTCTTTACATATATTTTGAAGGGAGTGATAGCTTAAGTGACCAAATCGCTCATGCCAAAGTTTGCTCATTTCATCATTATGAGTAACAAATACCAAGGGAAGAGTTAATGACCAAAAGTTGTTAAACTTATACAACCTTGTAGAGTCTCAACAATTCCAGTAGCTAAAATATATCTAGGATCTCTTAGGTCCTTAATTACAACATCATGACGTGAAAATTCAATGGTTTTACCTTCACCAGAATGAGTTATCTGATATACAAATAGAAGGTTGCATGATAAGGTAGGAACACATAATACATCATTAGATTAACCGTTGTATACATTAATAGTTCCAGTCCCTACAACACTAAGAGATCTATCATCACCAACATATATATTTTTTGAGTTACAATCATTTAAAGAATAAAACATTGCTTTGTTTTTGGCCATGTGATAAGAAGCTATAGAATCAATGAGCCACTCATGAGAATGAGAAGAAGAATATATATTTAGTGCATAACCAGACCGACATGCTTGACAACCACATGCAGAAAGTGATATTCCTGAAGATGAAGTTGAAGTTGAAGAGTGCTCCAAATGGAATTTATGATTCTTCAATGTTGCTTCCAAGGCTTCCATCTTCTTAAAGCATTTGGATTCAAAGTGGTCATTGATTTAAAAAGTTACAATGTCTATCAATCTTCCTCCTTTTATTTTAGTTTCCTTGTCATTTTGTTAAGTTGATTTTTCATTTTGAGACTGAAATGGCTTAGGACCCTTGCTTGGTTTAGGACTATTCCTTTTAGGATGTTTCTTCTGGGGATTCTTTGAACTTGGTTGTTGTTGGGCTACTAAGGCTTTCTTAGAAGAGTTTCCAATATTAAGAAGACCAAGACGTAAGAGTTTGTATTGTTCTCTTATTAAAGAATCACAAAAGGAATCAAAAGAGGGGGACTTTTAGTCATGTCCTTGGGGAATAAAGGCTTCTCTAGTACAATGGAAGGTGGAAACAAACACAGAGTAGGTTGGTCCTAACTTGGTAAGAATGGAATAGATAAGTTTACCATATTCTTTCTTAACCTTAACACCTTCCAAGAGAATTCTAAGGATCTTGAACTTGGACAAAAAATATTCAATGGAAGAGAAATTACTGGGGTCCAATGTAAGCAACTCATTTTCGAGTTTATGGGCTATAATTTCATTTTAATTCCAAAAACTTTATTGAGTTGCTTCATTGCTTCATCGGAGGTATCGATTGCTGCTATATCGAATCTAAGGTCTAGAGAAATAGACATCCCTATCAACCCAAGTGCTTGATCTTGCTTATTTTCCCATTTGGATTGTTTATCTTCATCTTTAGGTTTAGACTCTTGGCCTAAGGCTATTCTATAAAGACCTTTACTTCTAAGTAAATCCACAATGTAGGATAGTCATTGGAAGTAGTTGGTGTTGCCAAGAATAACTAGGCATGGAAATTTCATTTTTAAAAAAATTGAAGTTGTAAATGTTGAAACTAAGTGTTCCAATGGAAAGATCTCGAAAAATTAGGCCGATTAAAAAAAATGGCTCTGAAAATTGCTTCCGAATGAAGAAGTTATGGCTTTTTGAAGAAAAGTTGTTGAAGATAACAATGAACTACGTGAATGTTGGGAAGTGAATGATAATGTTACATTAAAAAAAAAAAATCCCTATTTCCAAACTTAATCTAATTAGCTCACTTTCAAAAAAATATTATTTTATATGACCCACTTTTATAAATAAATGAAAGCCACTTTTACAATGGTACTTTATGAATTATCCACCAAATCGTAACTTAAATAAAAGATAAAGTGACTTTAGAATTATAAGTGACTCACGTTTTATAATGAGTGAGAACACTTTTACATAAAGTAACTTTAAAACATAAGTTACATTTGTTTTTTGAAAAAGTAACCTAGTGAGAACATTTTTACATAAAGTAACTTTAAAACATAAGTTACATTTGTTTTTTGAAAAAGTAACTCAACAAAAAAAAAAAGACTTGAACCCAAAACCTTTATTCTCATAAAGTAACTTTGGACCAAGTGAGCTAGTTTAAAAGGTTGGTAACTTTTGGAAAAGATGAAGGTTTTTTTTTTTTTTTTTTTTAACTGAAGCTTTGGAGTGCATGCTTACTTGAAATACCCCCTTTTGCCTACAAAACAAAAAAAAACACACACACACACCAAAAATAAACATGAAAAATATATATAATTGGCTAGTAACTATATATTTTCTTCAATGTTTCTAGTTTTTTGAGATCGCACTAAGGCACAGCGGAAAAGAACATACGCATGAAAAAAAATCCTTTCTTTTTGTTTCTGATTTGCCTAGATCGCACAAATTCGTGGGGAAAAGACCATATGCAGAAATGAAAGGTATAGAACCGGTAATTAAAAAAATTTAGAGGACTATAAACCAAAATAAATAGAGAGATAAATAACTATAACTACAAATAAAGACTGTATACCTCGAGATCCTAAAAATGATGTATCTAGGACTAACAGAATCCTTTTCACATGAAACGAAAGGGCTTCCTCACTGGAACATATGCTCCTAACACAATAGAGTAGTCCTCTCCGCCTAAAAGCGATTAGAAACAGTAGATATACAAAACAACATTTGGATGCAATTGTACCGCCTTCAGATTTGGATCACCAACAGATGCGGCCCTCAAATAGCTCTGATACCATGTAGGAATTTACAGGGTAAGTTCCTTAGATATAACACCAAAGGACACCGCTCACAAACAGATCACATATCGGTACACCAGTATTCTTGACATAGTTAAAACCCTCAAAGAGGGAAACAATCCACGACCTGAGGCAACACAGCCACTTCAGGCAATTTATTAATGTAAAAGAAAGAAACTTTACATAAGCTTCTCTCATGAATGGTCACCTAACAATTGACCCTCCATACTATTTAAATAGAGATCATGGACCAATCGGGTGTTAAGCCACGGATCAAGTGTTGGTAATACTGAGGAAAGGAAGAACTGTCAGATCACTTCATGTCTAGAACATATCGTGACCGTCAGATTGTAAGTTACAAAAAGTACGTACTAAAGAAACACACTTTACCTAAGTATACACTAGACCAAGTTGTACTTAATTATTTCTTATGTGTTGAAATATCCTAACAGTTAGCCTTGAATATAAGTTGACATGACAGTGAACCGTTGTGTCTCCTAAATTTGAACCGACATTACTGCTTTTAATTCGATTTACAGGACGACGTGATGAAGAGGATTGTGCTTGTCATTTGGAGGGCTACTTAACATTGTTTATGACTCGGATGCATTAGATACATACCCAAGAAGTGTTCTTCAACATTTTCTTTAACTCTTTGACTTTCCTATAGCACGTCAACATATTCTAGACCTATGTAATGAGCAAGAAACTCATTTTTACAATTTACAAAAATAATATTTATTTTCTTTTACAAGTACAGAGAACAAAATTACATTTATGAAGACCGAACCTAGTTACACTTTCTTCAACACTACAAACATAACACAAAATACATTTGTAAGCTTTATATATACACAAATATTTACTTTAGCAACATCTCCCATGTCCTGATTTACCACTTGAGTAATGTCATTCATAAGCTAGTTCCCTCTATAGCACCTCGAATTACAACACATTTATGCTTGTTTATTTGTTTCTTAGTAAGGCTTCCAACAAGCTCAACTCATTGCTTCCTGGGACACACTTAATGCATTTATGATCCCAATGGTTATGCACGTGATTCATTGAAAACTAATTCACTCAAGTTTCCTCTTTTGTGTAGTCACACGCCTTCCAAGTTCAGGGATCCCCTTCTTTGCCTCCCCAGTCCCTCGGGTGATCCATTCCTTGGAAAGGATTCTTCACAACAGATGTTCTTGATAGAGTCTTACAACCAAGGTGTGTCATTGGCTTTCTCTAACAACATAACACATTTTTCATAGCATAACTCATGGCAATCAATGCATATCACAGGGTTCCAATGTCACCAAAATTTCCTAATTCCGAAATTGTTCATCTCCAATATGCTTCTACTACACTACTCTGATATTACCATGTCGATACTTCTTTGTTTTGTAATAAATCTCATATATCTTTAATGGTTAGATTGACAACTCACCTATATCATAAGCATACAATTCCTAGGAGATTAATCATTAAAAAAAAAAAAAAAAACCACACTTTCATTAGCAAATTCTTTATGGGGTTAACCATAAAAATTTAAATAAATTCAAATCACAACTTCAACAAAGAAATTATTCAAAATGATAATTGATATGTATCTATATAGTTACTTTTGCTTCCTCTATCTCACAAGCACTCAGTGATTTCACATAAAAATCTAATATTGAATGTTTCATTGCTCTGTGCAGTTTTCAACCAGCTCCATCTTTAAATCCATCTCAGTGAGTGGTTTCTTAGCTGAAGAAAACACTCAGTGGTGGTTACACTGCTCCATTCGGTCTTTTTTTATAGATCTAATTAATCTCACTCATGTCACATCCTAGTGAGCATGGGAATATTTCTTCTCTCACCAATTACTCGCCCCTCTAGGCCCAGGCAACCCCCATTCTCGGTAGTCTACATATCCAAGGGGTTTCTTGCGTGGGATCCCATCAGCTACTCACCTTTACGGACCCAGGTGAAACCCATTCTAGGAAGTCCACCTAGCCAAAGGATTTCTTGCATGGGCCTCCATCAGCTACTCACTTTTACAAGCCAGGGCAACCCCCCATTCCAGATAGTCTACCTAGCCAAAGGATTTCCTATATGGGAATCATTAGATTCTTATGACCAAGTACCAATCTGACATGCTCTAATGTAATGTGAATATAGTTTTATGTCCAAGTAATAGTCTATTGTGTTCCACTACATTGCTCATGAAGTCTTATAGTCAAGGTAACAATTATGACTTCCCCCACAAGATATGAAAAGTGTCACAGGGCCGCAATTCCATTAACACAATTTTCTTCCTAAGCTCAATGCTTTGTAATTTCACTTGTGTCACAACTTTTAATTTCCATGAGATATACTCACAATTTCAAATCATAAATTTTAATTACCCAACTTTGCTTCACTCAAAATCCTGATCTCACAAGCATAAGACTTTTAGTCATGTTGTTGGAATCCCTTGCAGGTGGTGTTATTATGTCATGGTGGCTTCTATCTCACACCCAATTCCAACACTTTTCATGTAATCTAATCCTTCAATAAACCAATTAGTTGTCAATATTCACACATACATTTATTGTAAGGATTCACAACATCCTGAAGTGATCTTAGAATTGTTGCAAATATAACAATTCCATCAATTCATCTAATTTATATTAGATTGAATCAAATTATCATAGCATCATATGTGTGCATACAATTTATTCTAAACATTTCATAATGCAATCAAACATTATTCCCATAGACCAATGATTCATAAATGATAAGTGTAGATATTAATTTCATGAGAATTTGGTTCTCGAATTCATTTAGCACGCATTACAAAATTCATTGCAATATTTCCACACTAAAGGCTTCCCACATTAACCATTCCCTTTCTTGGGCATCCATGCTAATCTTAAAATGGGGCCTAAAGGCTTCTTGTCAGGCTTACAAGAACCTCTCTCACTTACAAAGCTTAAATATTCCCAAGATATTATGATTAACCAATTGAGGAATTAATAATGCTTGAAATGGGTGTATGGTTGTGTTTATTTTTAACTGACCCAATGCCTTTAGTTTATTTACTTAAACTGATATGCAGCATGTATAGTGAGATAGTGCAGCAAACAACATCATACACATAGCAATACATGTAGCAAGTAAACAAACCATAAGACAACAAACTTAATATGGAGTTCACCCAAAACTCTTGGGCTATGTCTCCTTGAGCTCTAGTCAACTCGACTAGGCTCTCTGGGATTATGGATGAAATATTTCTACAAGCTCCACGCTCAACTCCATTGTATTACACAGAAACAATGGGCTTAGAAGGCCATCTTATCCTTAGTTCTGAAGCTCTCCAGCTTTCTGGCTCTAGATCTCACTCTGGCTCTCGACTCTAGCTCTGGCTTTGGCTCTGGCTCTGGCTCTTGGCTCTGGCTCGTGGCTCTCGCTCTTGGCTCTCGCTCTTGCTCTAGCTTTGTCTCTCACTCTAACTCTTGGCTCTTGGCTCTGTCTTCTCTGAGCTCTCTCACGATCTCTGCGTGCCTCTGTAATTTTCTTGACCTCCAAGTGACTGCCTCAACAACTTTCAGCTCTCTGGTTCACTCGCTCGACCTCCAAGTGACCCCAAAGACTCCTTTAGTTGCCTGCGCTTTCTGCTCTTCCTGCTCTTTGCACTAGTACCTCATTAATTGAGCTCTCTGGCTTCTTTGAGGCATTCTTTCGGCTCTGTGGCTTCCTATTCGTTTATCTGCATGTAATAATTCCTCTGCGGTTCTGCAACTTCTTCTGTTCCTTGTCTCTTCGACTGGCCATCTGGCTCTGTGGCTTTGTGGCTTTCTCTGCATTACAAATGTATCATTGTCTATAAAATTTCCAATTGTAGCATGGCACAATTATCAGGGGCAGTTACAAAGGAATCAGGCCCTTTCTTCAGGCGAAAACCCGAAAAGGGAACAAAATTCCAATACACAGAGTTTTACTGAAAATACACTATCGTGCATGAAATCCAGACTTCAAACATTATGAAATTGCCCCTATAAACCCTATCAGGTCTACCCTTTTATGGTTGTCACAGGCCCCCCGTTGATCTGTGTGATCTCCGATCCAACAGCTAACAATATGTTTTGGGTGGCTTATGTGCACAGAGATTACCCGCTCGAAAAGGTGGTTTTCTCTCTCCTGCACCATGACATGTGTTGTCTAGTGTATGGGATTGGGTAGAGCCCATCCAATAACACTTACCACTTGAGGCCCACCCGAAATCCTGCTTACCACAGAACTCAAAATTTATAGGCCTACATTTATAAACCTTTCTAGTCTGCCATTCTATTAAATTGCTATCGCACGGTGTAATGGCAAAAACCCCATTTACACAGGAAATACATTGAAAATCTGAATTTCTGAATTTCAAATATTATGCAATCAAGCTTATAATTCCCATTGGGTCTAGCCCTTATCGGCTTATCGTAAGTCGCGTGCCCAATGACCTTTTGTATCGGGGATCACCGATCACCCAAACGCCAATCTGTCAATCCGCCAATTCGCCGATCGCTGATATCACACCTCACGTATCGCATGGGCAGGGCTCTATCCCTTTTACTACTTCGATCACCGATCGGCCCATTGCTCCAATCACCAATTATCACAATTGCATAATCGCATTATCGCTATCACATTATCGCAACTCTGGGGTACTGATATCGCATACATGCCTACCTCCGATGCGATGAGTCGAAGATCGCTGATCAAGGGTCCTTCTGCCCTGGCCTTAAGTCCACCCCTTTACACATTTGGGATGTGATTTCCTTAAGGAGCCTTTTAGGCCATTTTTAGAAGAAATGCCTCATTTTTCAAAGGATAAAGGCAATCTTCTTTTTGCGATAACTTCTTCATCCAAAGTCCATTTTAGTCCATTCAAGTTGCAGTAGATTCAGAATGAGGAGATCTATGCAATGGGACTATTTCCAAGAGCATCCTTGGACTTTCATTTTCCTCTATGAGGAACACTTCAGACTTAGAATTCTATCCAAGATCTATTTTGGATCACATGTAAAGAATTCATTAATTTGAAACAACAGATATCAATTCCACTTGAAAGGAACTCTCACCTTGTTCCTTTCCTTTGCCCTTTTTGTTAATTTTTGCAACTGCAGTCAAATTCCACCTTGGATAGCTCATATGAACGAGATAATGACTTCATTAGATTCCTCTTTTTGAGAGGACCAAAATCAACCTAAATAGCACCCAATTTGGTGAAGCGGAAGTTGAGTTTTTAATTATTTTATTCATACATATATTATGGAATGCGTCGACCCTAACCACATATGTAACTACTTAGGTCATCCTCAAACCCAAGTGTACCCTTAGTAAATATAAATAGAATATATCTTGAACTCATTTGGACACATTGAACAAGCCATCTTCTCTTCTATTATTGTCTTGGTTCACACAGGTCTGTCGAAGGAAAGTTCGCACAAGGATCTGAAATCTCAGGGTCAAAGCTCGCACTAATATAGGGTTTTCAAAATCTCTATCATTGGCACAAAACTAGGCATTTTAGTCCCTAAACACTGGCATAGTGTGTTATGGGAGCATAAGGGATCCTTGGATGCTAGCACAAGGGGTTATGGGAGCGTCAAGGGCTTCAAAGATAGATTGAGTTGTATTAGTCCCCAGACACTCACACATAGTGGTCCTGAGAGCACCTAGGCTTCTATAGATGCTTGTGCAATAGCCTTATGAGAGTTTCTAGGGCTTGAAGTAGGTCTGGGTATGTTTGACCCCGGACGCCCTCATCTAATTCACCTGAGAGCGTCCAGTTCTATTCCGGACGCAGTCATCCAGTTATGCAGAGAGAATCCATATATACTATAGACACTCGCACAACTCCTCCTCCCTGCATCTGGGACTCATGGATGATATTTATGTATTCGAAAGATTCCACTCGGTGACAACAGGGTTTAGCAGTATCCAGCAATTGTCTACAATCAGTGACAACACACTTTAGTCCTTAAAATCAGGGTTTTGATTATAACCATGATTAGATATGTTTCATGGATATCATAGTTGTTTTGTTTCATAGATAAAGTTTTGGTTCATCTTACTCTCTTTTGTTGAAACATCTGATGACAATATAAGAAGAAGAATATTTTCATGGGTTTTCCCCATAGTGGGTTTTTCCCTGGTCTCAGACCAATCCTGGTGTCTCTATGTGTGCCCATGTTTTTCTTTTGTGTCCTTTATGTTTCATTGCATTAATGATGATGACTTTGTTTTTCTTTCTATATAATTTCATATCTTGATGAATAATGGTATAAATCTGATTAATGTTTATGATGATATGCGGTGAACTTAATGTATTAATGATGAAATGCAATTATCTCTATGAAAAATTAATACGATATTGGAGTTGGGCTGAAGAAAAGCCATGGAGATCACCTCGATGATGAAACCTTTGATGGAAGCAAGAAAAGGGGGGTGGAGACCTAAAAGAACTCTAGGGTTTGAATAAAACCCTAGGCAACTTGATTATTAGGGTTTGATGGATTCTATGAGGTTAGGGTTGGAGATAAAACCTTTTTTTATGGAAACAATATGAGATATGGAAACTAGTTGGTCAATGTGAAGATGCTTTAGCACTTGACACAGATTTGATGAAGCCATAGATGAGATAATCTCAAGAAGACCTGATTGGATAATTGAAGGAAACATTGGTATATGAACCATGGACATTGATAACTCTTGAAGATTGATTCAAGAGGGAGAGGATCACCTCTCATTAAAGATAAGTATTTCTTGACTTATGATGCCTCTTACTTGTGTATATATTTATAGATCTGATGATTATGTTAATTGATTATACTTTTTGCTTATTATTTGAGTATAAAGATGTTTCTAACTTCCTTGATGAGATGTGATGAGTAGATCCTTCTTGAGGATAATTTTGAGATGCAGATCTGGAAAGAGATAAATAGGTACTTGATGAAAATATGACAAAGTGCTTCAAGCAGCCTATGTCTAATGAAAAGGTGCACATGTATTTGAATACCACAAGGTATGCATGGTATGTTGTATTTCAGTTGGATGGCTAGGTAAGACCTAATGTATGATGAGAATGAATCTTTCTTTGATGGCTCATACATGCATATGAAAGTGACTTGGATCTATGTTTCCTATGATGAAATGATGCACCTAGTGCTGAACATTTTGATCTTCTTAAACTCTATGAGGCTATCTAATGTTGATACATTAATGCACTTTATGATTGGCTAACATCCATCCGTTGGACATATTGATCCTATAAAGTATGGCAGCACCTTGACTCTAGTAAATGATATTATTGATACTTGTCATGATGGATTTCATATATAAGGATAGCTCATTGACTCTTATATATGAGTTTGTTGATAATTCTTGTGATAAGCATGATGAAAGCATATGGAAAGAGAGATTGACACTCTCATTTTTTTGAAGTTTTATTGAATGAACTTACTTGATATTATTGATAATGAAGAGCACGGTAACCTTGATGTTAGAGGTATAAGTGTAAGATTGATATCTAGATCTCTTACTAACTATAGTCATGTCTTGATGTGATGAGTAAATATGGCATATCTGATTGTCGTAACTTGACGGAGTGACTTGATAGAAAGTGTCATTGTGTTCATAATCTCTAAGATATGATGTTGCATCTATATGTTTCTTTGAGTATAAACTTTGATGAAAGATTGATGTCATGATTATGATAGCCATGATATATATATGTTTATGATCTAACAGATCCTTTGTTACTTGACTCTAGTAGAGACAGGTTGATGACATATATTCCCAGTCAGAGGGAGAATCTCTTCTCAATATTCTTACTCTTATTACTATTTCCATTCCATAATGTTGAAGCATGATTTATGTGCATCTAACATTATTGATCTACAACAAAGTCTTAGATCTGAAACTTGTACATAAATTAGGGTTTCTGCTCTAGAAGCAAGCATACAAATGGGAGATTTCATCCCTTAACACATGCATGCTAAGGGCTAGTGTTGAGGGATTTGCTCCCCTAGGGCTTTTGGGTGGAAACCCTAGCAGACTGAAAGTTGTCTAAACAGAGAAACACACATTCACACAGCCATTATGTTATTAAAAGTAAATTCTATAGTAAGAGGGGCATACCTCAGGTCCTACGTTCGAGAAGTTCCTTAAGGGTCCAAACCCTTCTTCAAGTCCCTTTCGCTCCTTTGTCCTGTAAAACAACCAATTCCAAAGAATACAGTAGTATATGGGCAAAGACTTATAAAGAAATCATCTTCATGTTATAAAAGAAGGTAGTTAATTATGAACTTTAAACAACCATTCACATATGAATTCAAACACGAACATCATAAACATAAAGAAGAAGCATATCAGGAACCAAGATGTGTTTCTTTATTATAGACAAATAGAATGTACAAAAGGAGTAATATCACCGGAGTAACCTTTCGCAGGCTCCAAGCAAAGCTTCCTTCCGGATCTGTCCAGCCTCAAACCTTTAGCATATCTCCTTCCAAGACTCACTCCATGATGCCATAACTAGTGGATGAACATCAACAC
>APFE031587006.1:0-14271 GCA_000404065.3 Pinus taeda | reverse complement strand
CCTTAGACTCCTATATATAGAAAGGAGGTTTTTTCATTTGAATCATCCAATAATTGTTCATTTGTGTAATGTAAAGGAGGTTGCCCCCTCGAAGAGGCTGAATTCTAGGGCGTTGATCTCTCTTTTCTATCTTTTTGTGAGTTGGTTTCATAACAGCCAATTATGCATAGAACACCCATATCTAATATAGATACTCACACAAATCCTCCTCCCTGCATTCGAGACTCATGGATGATATTTATGTATTTCGAAGATTCCTCTTAGTGATAGCAGTGTTCAACAGTATCCCACAGTTGTCTATAGTTGGTGAGAGCACACTTTAGTCCTCATAATCAGGCTTTTGATTATAAGCATGATTAGATTTGTTTCATGGATATCAAAGTTGTTTTGTTGCATAGATAAAGTTATGGATCATTGTACTCTGTTTTGTTGAATCATTTGAAGACGATCTAAGAAGAAGAATATTTTCAAGGGTTTTCCCCATAGTGGGTTTTTCCCTAGTCTCAGACCAATCCCAGTGTCCTATGTGTGTCCATGTTTTTCTTTTTTTGTTCCTTTATGTTTCATTGCATTGATGATGATCATGATGTTGTTCTTTCTATATAATTGCCTATGCTGATGAATAATGGTTTAGATCTTAATATTGTTATGATGATATGGGGTGAACTTAATGTATTAATAATGAAATGCAATTATCAAAGCAAAGACTAGTTCTCCAATTCATTTAGTATGCATTACAAAATTCATTGCAATATTTTCGCACTAAAGGCTTCCCGCATTAACCATGCCATTTCTTGGGCACCCATGCAAAGAATTCATTAATTTGAAACAACAGATATCGATTCCACTTGAAAGGAACTCTCACCTTGTTCCTTTCCTTTTCCCTTTTACCGTGGATTACTACTGCTTTACTTGTCTTCCATTACCAACACTTCCAACTAAAGCCTTTTCAAGGGGTCTAGCTACTTGGTAACATTCTTGTTGTTACAATATTTAGTAGTTCATGTTCAATATACACATTCAAATATGTCTTCATCCATGCATATAAATCTATGCATATCCATTTTTACAAGCATGTGGCATATATACACACATTCCATGCTATTCATATGTTGTCAATTCCTAGTATTTATCGTTTTCCTTCATGCACACAACAAACGTCAGAAGTATAAGCATAAGCACATTAATAATGGTAGTTAACAACAAGAGATAATTCTTGCACACTTTCCTAATGGTTCCTCCACATGACATGGAATTCATCAAATAACTTCATTGTGTTACTTGAAACACAACAAGTAATAATATTCTAAAATTTTAATCACTTATCTTCCTACTTTGATGATTCTCAACATATGTATTTTCACATGAAATGGCATCATTATATTCTTTTCATATTTTCTCATTATTCACATTTTCATAAAATGTAGAACATATATCAGTCAAGCACTATTTCAGTTATGGAAGCTTGCTTCTTATGTTATTTTCATAGTTTCCATGCTATTGTCTACTTTGTTTAAGTAGCCCCATCCAGGCCCCTTTTGGCCGGTATGTTATATCTCTTCTGCCCTCTATTGCCAATTTATCTCATGCACAAGGTTTAATCAAGGTCTAGAAAATTTTGATTTTATTTAACTCTTTACTTCACTTTCTCACACCCAATAAACCAAGCAAGACCAAACCACAAAAGGAAAGAAGAAAGATTGAAAATAGAAAAAGACCACAACAACATCACATGAAAATTAACACAAAGCATGGCCATGCTCATAGTCCATCCAAACAAAAACACGTAGCCAAATGATAATTAAACAAGATATTACACAACACATCAAACATTCCATATTCACTTGAACAAGAGCATTAAGCACATGCAAAAATTCTAAGACAATACCTTTCTCAAGGTTTCTAGCAACCTTAAAATTCCAATGTCCCTCTAAATATTTAAAGAAGGAACTTTTCAATATTTCACGTGAGCTTGAGGGGATTCTCCCTCATCTCTTTATGTATTATAAGTCGTTGTTTCAAGTGTATGGAGTTTGCATGAGCTTTTCTTCCTTTGTCGTTTGTTAGGGTAGTTTCTCGTTAGATGTGCATCTGCGCAATTCCAACATGAAATGGTTTTCTTTTATGTCAAATATTATGAGGTTTCTTCCTGGTCTTATTAGCATGACATTCTTCTATATCTCTAGAGGTTTATGCATGTTGCAACAACCCTTGCATGTATGACAATTTTTGTAAAACATTGTGTTTAGTCTTGCTTGTTCTACTTTTTTTTTATCATCCTTGCATTTTTTGCTTTCTAATTTTTCAACTTAGCTTTCAAGCTCCTAAAGGTTTATGTTCTGCCATGAAACTTTCCTCTTCTTGTTCAAGATAATTTTGGTCCATACCATGTTGCACCAGATTGTTATCCATTCCCCTATTCCTTACTGCAATTATATCTTCTTATGTGTTGCCACACACATAACTATTAATTATATCAATCATAAACATATAAACTTGTTACCTTGGCATGTCGACACTAAGCATGTTGGTTTGAATTATGTTGATATGATTTTGTTCACACATCTAAATCAATGTTAGTGTTGTAGCCACAACACCCCCCAAAAAAATTTTAACTTATTATGGGGCCCTCCATATGAATTTTGTTAGTATCACTTCTTGTAGATTTAATTTTTCTTATTTTCTGAGATTTTCACTTTGCTTGGATTTTCAGACACCTTCATTGATTTAGTATTTATGCCATCTTTCCAACGGTTCAAGTTTCTTCTAATTCTGACTTACGGTTTGGAAAATATCCTCAATGAAAATTTGGTCAAATTTTTAAATATATATATATGTATATAAAAATTAAGTATGGTAAATATAATTAAAAAATTAGAATAAATCATTTATTATAAAAAATTTGTATAAAATATAAATAAAATAAAATAAATTTAATATATGACATCAGTGTGGAGGTTCATGCCTGGGGATTTCATTCACATCACAAACGAATCACCCAATAATGAACTCCCAAGATGATATGGCAATGGGAGGAGCATGAATGGCGTTGAATACACATTATAATTAAAAGGGCAGCTAAATTTATTAATAGGTAGATAAAAAAGACCTTGGAGTGGTGGAGGGTCTGCACTCCACTCATGTGCCTCCACTCAATCCCTCCATCCTTCACATATACTTAACACTCCTCATTTACTTTAAAACCATTAAAACATTAAAATCCTTCTCTTTTGACTTTTATATATATATATATATATATAAGAGTAGAACATTAATAAATAACACTGCAACACTGTGTAATTTCCATAACTTACACAATTTTGAAACTCATAATTTAAAAGGCCTTATCTTGAGTTTTACTAAACGAAATTTAGCGAATGAGGGCTCTTTGGAAAGCTATTTCTAAGGACAAGGATCTGGAAGTGGCTTCATAATCATATTTTGTCATTTACTATTTCAAAATTTTAGAAGAAGCTACAACTACGAATTTACTACCAAAAATCAATTTCTAAGCTTGTTTTTAAGAGTTTTGGTTTACCCAAAGTGGCTCGTATTGCAAATTTTTTTTTATTATTAGTATTTCCAGAGAAAATATCCACAAAGAAGAAATTAGAAGTTGGAATTTGATTTTATTAATTTAAAAAATGAGATTTAAATTCATTAGTTGGTTTTTTCACAATATTAGAAATCTGAGTTTTTCTCCATTTTTATTGGTTTTAATTTTTATTTTGATTGGTTTTTGGCATAGCTTGTTCAAGAGGATGAGGCCGAGGAGTCTTGACGCAATAAAATTTCACCAGCGAAGAGGAAAAAAACATTTTTATCAACTAAAAATCAGAGATCTAAAACTGCCTTTCAACAACTCTCCTTTTCGGAGATTCATTTTGTAAATTACAAATAAGATTTTGGAGAATGATAATTGGTTCCTCTATTCTGCAAATAAGGGACTCTTGGCACTTTGTGAGGAGGATTTTTGGTTATAGGTTGAGAGAAATACTCAAATCTGAGTTTTGTGGTTTTTTTTTCAAAACCCAATCTTTGTCTTTGAAGCAGATCTTGCACTATTGCGACTATTTTCTCAAGAGGCAGAGCTCAAAATCTTGGGAGGATTGTTGAAAATATCTATTGTAAAATAGCAGGTTTAATAAAATCATATTGTATTTTCAAATACTTATATTTATTAATAAAATCGTATTCTTTTAATGGCATATATGTATCAATAATTCCATGTCTTATACTTTTGTTTAATATGTCAATTCTTGTCAACTAAATCAATTTTCTGATCTAGTAGTTTTATAGATATGTTATTCATTTCTCAATTTTCTCTTACATTTAATCAATTTTTTAAGTAACTATTTACTCATAAATTTTGTATTAAAAAATAGATCTAATTGTCATTGAAATTGTTTGAACTATTTATATGATTAAACGACTCATCTTTCATCATTTTAATCTCTAAACGGAGTATGTTGTGCACTTATAATATCAGTTGTTAGAACTTCTTCAACAACTCAATATTTATCATAAAGAAACATGTCAAATCCCCATTATTGTTCAATATGTGCACTTGGTATCAAGAGCTACCCTTTATGTACCAAGTTAGAAAGTTTCTTTTGTTTTTTAGCATTAGTAACTAAGCCTATGTTTAGATTTAGATTTGGATTTGCTTTTCACTTTTAAAAGTCTCCTTACACAAAAGCAACCTCATTGGCGCCTTGACCGAGCCCTTGTGTCAACTTAAGGGTTGATTTCTTGCAAGCTAGCTGCAATAGGGTAAATCTAATATCTCTCTTCTTGTTGATGGTAAATAGAGACTTCACAAGTCAGCAGGGAGAGTGAGGGGTAAATTGACCCATTTAAACCAGTCATAATCACCAATCCAAATGGATAAGGTCTTAGTTGGGGTGTAACCAGGTGATCTCCCTATTGTTGATTTCATTCATTTTTTTCAATCAACAATTTTAGCGCTAGAAGGAGGGCCACAATAAGTTGTTCTTTTGGAGTTTTTGTATTCTAAAGTTTATAAATTATTTGTAATGGCTCCTTCAAATTTCCCATTTGGAGTTGTATTTTGGATGTGTGTCTTCCACCACTCTAATGAAACTTGTAAGACTCTTATCGAAGGTAAAATTTGATGGTAAGAGTAATTATTTTTCATTTGATCTTGCTTTACAATTCATTCAAAATTTTACAAATTCTAATTTTTCGGATATTGATGGAGGTATCCTATGTGATATATTTACTCCCACTTTCACAGGTTAAGCCAAAATGTGGTGTGAATCTCTTCAATTTGTCTCTATTCACAGTTGGAACAATTTATCACAAATTTCCTTCATAAATTTGACGACTATGATTATGAATAGTTATGCATTGAACTTGAAATTTTTGAAAAGTTTGAAAATGAATCTTAAATAGATTTTACTATTAGATTCCAATTAATTTGCTTGAGATTTAAATCTAAAGATATACCTTCAAATATTGAATTAACTAAATGGTTTGAATATATATTTTTCCTTCCTTGTATTCCAAACAATTTCCAAGAACCGGAAGATGTTACTTTTTTAAGCACATTTGCTATTGTTTAAGAGCCTCTCGTTATCAAGAGCACAACCGACTCTCTTCAAGAAGAAAATGTAGAAATCGCTAATCAACCTTCTTAGGAAAGCATAAGCACATTCAACATAAATGCCTTAAATCATGCTACTATTGAAGAACCAACTACTAATAAATATGAAAATCAGCAAGCATCAAAATCAACAAACAATATTTTGCAAGCAAATCAACAAGAAACAATTCAAATTGAAAATTCCAACAATGTGCAATTTTCCACGCACAAAAAAATCTGAATTTTCATATGTCAAAATTAATGATTAGCTACGAATTTTGGTGTAGCCAAGTGTTAATCTTCAAGAAAGTGTGGTCAATTAAATTCATGATGAAGAATCTGACATTTTCATTATGGAAAATGAGCAAGAATCTACAAGTAGATAAATTTTCAGGTTTATATCTTCAAATAGTTATTTCTCTCTTTATCATGATATTTTTGTTTATGGTAATTCATTTTCTTATCATTCAATGATTTCTCTTTACATAAATGTTGTTTTAGACAACAAATATTCTTCCATAAATTTAACAAATAATGAATTGCCAATTAGTTTTGATTAGGGAAAATAATCATTTAATGATCACCTTTTCAACAATGTATTCAATCATTCTTCTTGTTCTAATGTGTCTTATGGAAATGAATATAATACTAATGAAAACTGTCAAGTTATTTATGACGATGATTCTGATTTTGAGAATATTAAGTTATCCCACCAATCGTTAAATTCTCTTGTTCTCAATACTCAAAGGAAATCTATGTTTCAAGTTGAGGGATCTTCTTCTATTCATATCACTAAAAAATATTCTCATCTTGATCAAGGGGGATGTTAGTGGCCACCTGCCTATTCCACTTGGACCCCCACCATTGTCTCTTTCGATTTTTTCAGTTTCCTTAATTGTATCACAATTTACTATTTTTTGCAATTTTTCGGGTCCTAAACTTTTGAAGTCATTTTGAGGCCCTAAATGACATTTTTTGGGAAAACTAGGGCCAACATGGGTGTTGGCCTAAAGTTGGCTACGTAGAATTTGTAGTCCTTGTATATATCTTTTTAACAATGTATTGTGTGCATCAAACGGTGATCGTATGCCAAAGTTACGACCCAGGGAAGTTGATATGCCAATTTACACAAACGAGGCCCATAGTATTAGCACTTCATCTCCTAGGGTTAGATTTTTGTATGTTTAGGGTTTCCCATTGTTTATCAATAATAAATAGGCCTCTGAGCCTCATTGTAACACAGTTCAGAGGCTTGTAGTTGCCATATCTCTTCTCAAAGATAAGCTACCATCGTCTGAGCTAGTCTTATTTCCATTCTGTTTGTAAGCATATTTTAGTATTTGATATTAATGAAATGAAGTGTTATTTCTAATGCATATTTGTATTTATGCTTATATGTGTAATTTGTTGCGTTCCTATTTAAGTTCAAATCAATGGTATAAGAGTGGTCTACTTTTTCTTTGTTTTTCTTTGCATGACTTGCAACAGTTGAAGGCTCATTTTCAACATGACTAACAAAGGTTGATGATGAATGGATTGAAAATTATTCTTCTTCTTCGTCTTCCTCTTTCTCCTCTTTTTAGATCTCTCATTACAAGAAGGAGGAGAAAGACGAATCCTAGATTTCTCTTTGAAAGAAGATGAACAATTAACATCCATGTGATGCTCCTGAAATAAAGAATTCATCTGAGAAGCTTCAAGAACATCCGGAATATTTGGAGTGGACCACAGCCAAACTAGTAGTCCAACATTCAATCCATGAATATTCAAAGTGGCCATCAAGGGGGTACCAACGTTTCCAAAGAAAGGAAAAGCACAAGGATCCCCTTTTGGGAGGGTACCTTGGTTGGTTTCCATGGGAATATGGGCCATATATAACTTATTTGCAGCTCCTCCCTTGATGGGAGTGTACAAATGACTTTTCAAGGAAGATAGATACATAATCAAAACCTTTTCCCTTGAGGAGGCAACTCCACAACTTTCGAAAGAAATATCAAAAACCTTTCAAGGTTGGCAGAGTGGTAAGTCAATCACTCAGAATCTAAAGTCCAAAAGTGACCAAACAAAAATACCTAAAGCCAACTATAAACAAAGAGAAAAGAGCACTCCACTATAAATTCCTAAAGATACAACCAATCAAGCAACTTCCAAGTATTTTCGCTCTGAGTTATGAGGACCGGACACCAAAATACAAGAAAGTGAAGTAAGGGACCTTCCGAAGATATTCTGGGATAATGACAGCACAAGCCTACCAGCAAAGGTATCAGAGGTAGTTACGCTGACCTCCAAACAATAGCCTTTGTCAGTGCGAGCCCCCAAGCTTTGCAAGGGTGCCCTCCAGAAGTATTGTTGAACATGATACAATGTCAACCTCAGGTGCTACGGGATTCCCCTCCGTAGCCACCTGTGTGGATTCCTAGGATAGGAAACTATGTACGCCAACTCGTATCAGAAGTCGGGCAGAACAGTCGTGAGGTAGGATCCGACAAGTAAGAGAGGGGGTATCTCTCGCCCTTATCTTCACTAACCCTCGTGCTTTACTCCCAGTCACGAAGCTTTCCCGGTCTCCCTAACACTATTGGATTTCCCTCTTTAATCAAACTTCTATGTTTTACAATTTAAGCGGCCTTGGAGAGTTAACTCTCCTCTCACCTAATCAAGGCCCTAATAAACCTAAACTTGTTGGTATATTCTGATGACAATACAAAAAGTTCTAGTTTATTTTAAGTAGTGCTTGATTTTAAAGGTTGTTCTTTTAAGTCAAGGGTATGGGAGTGAAACTAATGATGTGTGTATGACTCAACCAGAATCAATTAAAAAGTAACTACATGAATGCAATCATTTTTCATTCGATGAAAAGAGATCTCTACATGGGTTCTACGAAACTTTTATAAAGCAAAAATACTTTTTGTTTTCTTTTCTTGCAACACACTTCACACATGCAAAAACTAAAAAGATTACTAATGATTTAACAATGCAAACTATCCTAATGCAAGGTGTAATGAAGACGCAAGATCCTAAATCACTCTAAAAACAAAAGTAATTGTTTATAACCATTAATAAGCCAACTTAAGTATTAAAGATAATATAAATTTTGAATGAAAAAAATTTCTCCAAACAAGAAGGACAGATCGCAAAATATCACAATTCACTTTCAAAAAAATGAAAAAGGAACCAAAAACTTGGCTAAAGAAAAGAAAAACAATGTTTTTAAAGATCTTTTCTTTTTCAAGAAACAATCAAAACAACTTTTTGAAAGCACTCTAAATGCCACCAAAGACTCAAAGAGCGAAAGAAGAGCACAAGCAAACTTTGCAAGTCCCAATTTCGACAATGAATGAAAACTTGAATAAAAAAGGTTTCAACTTGCACTAAATGACCCAAATAGCAACAAAAAGCTTTGAGAAACTGACCAAGAAGTTAGGAAAGAAACACTTTCAAATTCGTCAAAAAGAAACTTTCAAAAAGCAAGAAAAGGTGTAAGGCCACAAAATGATGGAAAACAAAGCAAGTAGACCAATAATCAAGCTTGACACTAAGATTGAAAACAATCTGTTGTTCTGGATGGCCAAAACAATCAATAACCTCAATATGAAGTCTTGTGTGTCAAAACACAAATCATAACACTCACTCAAAAGCAAACCAAGGCCAAAAATTTTCAAAATAGAAGAGAATTCAAAATAGTAAGCTATGTTAGTACTATTTTATTGCCATTCTTTTCTTTTAAAAATCCATCATTTATCTATCATTTTCCTCCATAAACCCCTCATAGTCCATTGAAATTGATTAATGAAGCATTATAAATTTTATTTTACATTAAATTTAATTTATGGATTTTTTTGTTAAAAATTGGAAATTTTCAACAAAATTACAGGATGTCATGACTTCCTGTAATTGGTTTATGTTGTGACACGTGGCATGGTAGGAAGATCGAAATAAAGGATAAGGATGTGATCTAGGATGTACATACATGGTGGAAAATCTATTCAGCATCGAATCTGGAGCTCCTGTGTACATGGTCAATGCTGGTCAAACCCAGCCTTTTTGGTTGTAAAAGCAGCCAAAATCTGAAGTTACCTAAACTGATTTCGTTTTGTTTTAGAAATCAGTTAGGATTAGAAAAAAATGAACCTAACCTTTTTTATTGTAAAATCAGAAACATTTGAAGCGATAATGCATGTATGTTTGGATGTAAATTGTAATAACTAGGAGGAATGCTAGTGAAGAGGAGATATACAAGAGCAGACTTAAGACTGTGTATTCCAGAACTTTGTTTTGCATGTAATTGATTTCCAGAACTTAATCATAGGCAGCATTTCATCAATTATAGTGTTTATGTGTTAACGTTTTCATCACTTGAAGCTTTCTAAGTGTGCCATCGAACCGTGGAAGGGCCCTACGTGAAGATTGGTACACTTTTGTTTCATTTTCATGGTCATTACCCTTCAGATCTGAATAGCGTTTGATGTCATTTCATTGCTTGTGAGTTTATTAATTTAATTAGAAGTTCTTGAGAGTGTTATTGTATGATTCATGGTGATAGCTTGAAAATTCAATTGCTAAATTATTGAACAAGATCTTGTGAAAGGTTTAATTGAACATTGAATTTCAAAGTATTTCTATGGACTCGGTTTTCATGAATTTGATTTTTAGTATGCTTAGTGTATTACCTTGAAAGAGTTTTTGTGAATGATATCCTTGTAAGAGGATTGAAAACTTAGACTAGTAACACTTTGTTTTCTTAGAACAGCTAATTAAATTAGAGGATATAGGTGTTTAAATTGTGAAAGGAAACATATTCCAATCTCTTGTAAAAGAGTGTTGTAGCCTGTCATAGTAGACACTTATCTAGGTAGATGAGATCCTTTTAGGTCTATAAATTTTAGACACGTGCCTCTAAGTTTACTTACTTTGGTTGACATTAAATTTAGTCTAATCTAGACCCTTGGATTGGTCACTACATTTTGGCGTCGTTGCTGAGGAGGCGCAACTAAAGGATTCTTAAAATATATATATATAATCGACAAAAACAAACAAAAACATAGATTGAATTTTGATTCACCGTTTTAGAAGTCATGTTTTCTTATGTCTATATCTAGAGATGATAAAGGTAGATTCATAAAAACCCCCCATCCAAAAACTAACCTACCAACAAGAGTAGACCCTTTAGGAAAAATTGAACACACAACACCAGTTGAGAATGTCACCATACAAAAATTAGAGGATAAACAGAAATCAGGGCAAAGACTCACACTCATTGAGAGACAAATCCTATTGGCACACGAATCACAGAAGAAACATCTCCCTAAATCCTCTATAAAAAGAGAAAGTAGTAAAATAACTCAACAATCTCTCCTTGAACCTATTGATTTTGAAAAATTTCAAGAAGGAGAAAAATCACTAAAACAACTTCTCTTTGAAACAAGTGACACTGAACAAGGAATTAAATCAACGGAGGAATCTATCAAAATGGTTGAGGAAGGAGGAGGATCAGCAAGAACACCCACTCCTAAACAACAATATCAAAGGGAGGAGGAAGAGTCAACCTTTAAATTTCCTATTCAAGAACCAGGAGAAAATCATGATGAGGAAATAAAAATGAAAAACATACCTCCATCTGTGTTACAAAAATTTTATGGCATGGCTTCAGAAGATCCAGATTCATTCTTGTTTGAATTTGACATAGTATGTTGAACATATGGTTACACAGATGATGCCCATAGGCTTAGACTCTCTCCAGTAACATTAAAAGCATCAGCATTAAGATGGTTCATGGGACTTGGTGAATATGCAATAACTGGTTGGGATGGCATGAGAAGAATATTCCTAAAGAAATACCAACCTTATTGTAGATCGAAAGATTCTAACATGATATCTTTAGAATGAATCAACAAGAGGATGAAAATTTAGAGGAGTACTTGGAACGATTTGTTTACAATTTGCAAAAATCAAAACATCGAACCATATCTCTTGATCTGTTTCAAACAATATTTTTGAAGGGAATTCGAGAGGAATACTTTGATGATCTTAATTTAATGGGAAAAGGTGATAATTCCACTTTACCTTTCGAAGAAATTGCTAATTTATGTGAAAAGTATTCTAGGAGCAAAGCCAGAAATGGAAAAAGAGCCATATCATCCAAAGCCACAAAATCTGCTTCAGCAAGTGTCACAAGAGCTGAAATAGGAAATTTGTTAGAAGAATTCAAAACAGATCTATTAAGTACCTTAGGAACTCAAATTGACACTTTGAAAGCCAAGAAAAGACAAGAAGAGGAAGATCAATTAATGGTTGTCTTTTGTCCAAAATGTCGGAAGAAACATGCTTTGAAAGACCGCCCATTAGAAAACATTCAAGTTTGCCCTTTTGTACTGAAAATAATGATATATTTCATTGCTCTAAAGTCAAGATTTTGCAAAATTTTAATGTGGCAGCTAACACAGATATGGAGAATGTGTATTTCATGGGCGCAAAGAGACCATGGCAACCAAGACCTCCACCTCCAGATATGTTTCCAAACCAGAATTTGCAATTTCCTGCACAATATCAGATGTATGCTCAGAATTCTTGGAATGTACCCATGCCATGGCAGCACCAAAATTACCCACAACAACAATGGAGACCATCTCAGCAATACTCTCAACAATATCAACCATATCCTCAACCATACCAACCATATTCTCAGCCATATCAACAGTATCATCAGCCATATTCGCAATATCCTCAAACATATCAACAATATCCTCAACTGCAAGTTGTTTATCAACCCCAACACACTCAACAAGCATTGCTTGTTCCTCCACCAATAAATCCACCTCAATTACAACTTCCATCTAACCAACAACCTCGTAGAACCACTCAGATTCCTGCTCAACCTGTATCAAATCCAAATAATAGAGCAGAGAGACCAGCTTATAGTGTAGATGAGGAACCATCATATCCCACATTACCTTTACAAAAAATCAATTTGAAGTCTGGTAAGGTACTTCAAAAAGAACCTCCAATAGCTGAAAAACAAGAAGAAAACGAAGAAAATGACAATGAAACTCCAACTCAAAGGAAACAAAATGATGACATTAAAAATAAACAAATGCAACCATTGCATCCACCACCTTTTCCAGAAAGATTGGTCCAAACAAAACTTCCCATATCTATACGACAGTTTGATGTTTTAGATGAGCTAAAGAATGTCTATATAAAAATTCCACTACTGCAAGCCATAAAAGACATTCCCATATATACTAAAGTAATCAAAGAACTATGCCTCAAGAAGCCTACTAGGAAAAGAGTTGATCCACAAACTATTCATGTCATTGGACATTTAGTTGGCCTTATGACAAACACCATTTCAATGGAAAAGTATGTTGATCCTGGTATTCCAAGAGTCACTACAATCATTAACAACATACATATTCCAAACACCTTAATTGACCTTGTGGCCGCAATAAATGTGATGACTCTTGAAACAATGAAAACACTGCAGCTCACAAACTTGCAGCACACAACAATTGTTCTTGAACTCGCTAATAGGTCTAAAGTGATTCCTGAAGGGATTTTGGAGGACATAATTGTTTCACTAGACTCTTGGGAGTATCCAGTGGACTTTTTAGTTCTTCAGCCAAAATCTAATTTAGGAGAACAACCTATCATCCCTGGTAGAACATGGTTAGCAACTGCTAATGCATTCATAAGATGTAGATCGGGTAATATGATTATTTCACGAGGAACTGAAAGAAAACAAATCACTCTTTACCCATCAGCACAATCACCAACAGTAGCACACAATTTATGGATTGATGATAAATACAATGATAAGGAAGAAGTTCAATCTGTTTTCAGCATCAATCAAATCTATGATTTTCAAGAACATAATAATAATGATGATTTGGTAGAATTGTTCCTTTCTCAACCTGATATTTCTGAAGAATTAAGAAATGAACAATATCATGTTGCAGATGAACTTTTGGCACAGAATTTTCAAGAAACATGCACCATTCAATTCTTGCAAACAACATTTCAGTACATTTTTCCCATTCAATCTATCACAAACACATAGAGCAAGACCATAGAGATTAGTCCAGGAAAAACTTTGAATATTAGCACTCACCTAGACTCATCTTAGGAGGAAAAATTGATTCAATTATTGAGAAAATATCATAAAGCATTTGTTTACGGCTACACCGATATGCACGGAATTCACCCCGAAACATGCACTCACCATATTTATGCGGATAGTAATATCAAACCAGTGAGGCAACCGCAGAGAAGAATGAATCCCATGCTTCAGGATATTGTTAGAGATGAATTACAAAAACTACTGAAAGTCAATTTTATTTATCCTATCTCTGACAGTCAGTGGGTATCCCCATTGGTAGTAGTGCACAAGAAAAATGGCAAGTGGAGGATTTGTGTTGATTACAGACAATTGAACAAAGCAACGCTCAAAGATTATTTCCCACTACCATTTATTGACCAAGTGCTAGACACATTAGCTGGGAAATCATCATTCTCTTTTCTTGATGGTTTTAGTGGCTATAACCAGATCAAGTTGTCCTTAGAGGACCAGGACAAAACCACTTTTACTTTTCCCTGGGGCACTTATGCCTATAATGTTTTACCATTTGGACTTTGCAATGCTCCAGCTACATTTCAGAGAGCTGTATTAG
>APFE031587004.1:94504-122883 GCA_000404065.3 Pinus taeda | reverse complement strand
AAGTGGTCTTGGGAATGTCCTGCTCCCTTATGCGAATCTGATGGTACCCATATCTCAAATCAATCTTTGAGAAGAATCGTGCTCCCCTCAACTCGTCCATCAACTCATCGATCCTGGTTATGGGGTACCTGTTCTTCAGGGTCTTCTTGTTCAGGGCCCTATAGTCAATGCAAATCCTCAATGTACCGTCCTTCTTCTTCACCAACACCACAGAAGAAGCAAAAGGACTCGTGCTCGGCTGAATGTGCCCAAGGGCCAACAAATCCTAGATGGCCCGCTCAATCTCATTGTGATAGGCTTTAGGGTGCCTATACCGGGTGGTGATCACTGCCTGTATGCCCTGCTTAAGCTCGATGATGTGCTCAAACCCCCGATCCGGTGGCTATCCTGGTGGAATCTCCCCAAAAACTATGGCATACCGGTCAAGGATGGACTGTATCTCTGGATGTACTGTCTGCCCTGTAGTCCCCGCCTCTGATGCACGCAGCTCCATTGCCCACTCTATGTCTCCCTTCTGGAAGATTGCCTCCATCCGATGAGCCAACACAGTCTGAGGTGGATATGTGTGTTGTCCCCTATCTTCTCATGCCTCCCTGTCTTCTCATCATCCCACTCCATCTCTAGGGTCTTCCAATCCATCATGACCTTCCCTAGAGTGATAAGCCACTGAACACCCAATATCATGTTGGTGTTCGTGATATCGACCACGAAAAAGTGGTCAGTCAATGTATAGGTGTCCATTGTCACTGAAAGCTCTGGAACATAACGAGCACACGTCATGGTCTGATCTCCTGGGACCAAAACTGAAAACCCATCGAAGTTCTCTATCTGTATACCTCTCCGCTCAACCATCTGTGCATCGATGAAGTTGTGGGTTGCCCCACTGTCAACCAAAACTGATACTCGCTGGCCATGTATTGTCCCTCGTACGTGTAGCGTCAAATACTTGGGAACTCCTCGCAATGCTGTAAGGACCCCTCCGATGGGTGCAAAAGATGCACCACCCGCTGTTGGCGGTGGAGGTGGCAAAGGACCCTGTATGGCATGGCTATCTCCTGCCTCCACCTCATCCTCATCATCCTCCTCTCCATTGCTCTCGGAGAAGACCTCAATAAAATGTGCCTTGCTAGCAGCACATCTATGTCCCGGTGCCCACGTCTCCTGACATGTGAAGCACAACTGCTTCTTCTTCAGCTCCCTCCTAACATCGTCCTCGATGTGTACTCGTCCTGGATTCCCCTTTGGAGGTGGAATCCTCACATCCTTCCCCTTAGACTGAAAAGGCTGCCTCTGGGGGTAAGGTGTCCGGGTCTTGGGTAAGACATCCTATAAGTCTCGGGTCCTGTTGATAGCGTCCTGGAGTGTGGCTGGTCTAGTGGATCGAACTAGACCCCGAAGTGGCTCTGCTAACCCCTCAACATACATATAGACCCTCTACGCCGTGGATAGGTCTGGCACCATCACGAAGACCCTCAAGAAATCTGCAATATAGGTCTCTGGGCTCCCTGCCTGTTTGAGCCTTGTCAGCTCAATGAAATGCTACTCTGGATCCCTCCGATCAAATCACTCCATCAATCTCCTGGTGAACTCCGCATATGTCGTCACTATAGAGTGCCCGAGTATAACCATCCCATAAAACCACCAATCTTGGGCCTCACCAACCAAATGCAATGTTGCCACCTTGATGGCCTCTGCCTTCGACATCTGGTTAAGCTGGAAATAAATGTCCAGCTTCTCCACCCAAGACTTCGCCAAACTATTTGATGAACCATCAAACGTAGGCAAGTGGTATCTACTCGCTGCACGGTGGGTGTCACCATCATGGTAATGTCGGTTTCCTCTGTGATGGTCGCAGGGTCTACTATCCAGCTGGAGCTTAACAAAATCTCTGAATGAAAGAGCACCCTGAACTCCTGCCCATAGGCCTAGTACTCTGCAAAATAATCGCCCATATGGCTAGGTTTTGCCACCTGCTGGGCTCCGACGCCCGTGTCTGCTCCTAAGAACGTGGGCATGGTAGAGCATGTAGGGGCATGCGAGACCACCTGCTGCGTAGTATCATGTTGCTCTGGCAAATGATGGGATGCACTTGATCCCTCACCAATCTGAAAAACCCATGGGCTCTCACGTTGTCTGGCCTCTACTGCCGTGAATCTCTACTCCATCACCTCAATCTACCTCGACAGATCCTGCACTGATTTGAGGAGCATATCCGCAAATCTCTTCCTGTCCTCGTCTGCCATCAGATCCCTTTGCTTTGCGTCCACCACTAAAACATAGTCTCCCTCTCCATAGGTGTTCTCCAACCTACGCTCACTGTCTCTGTATTTCCTACCTCTGTAACAGATGTAGGGTTTCTCCCTTAGTGTCATAGACTGCTAGCTCCATAGGCTGAGCCACATCTATGCTCTGATACCACTGTAATATCCCTAACCCGGAATATTCCTCAAACCCCAGCAAAACTCCAACCAAATACGTGCAAATGATATAATAACCCAAAAATGACAAAATAACAGTGGTACAACATATAATAATGTAAACAGGAAATATAAGCAGATACTCAAGAAATGCAGCGTGAAATGCTAAGCCATTTTATTATACTGAGCAATAAAATGAGTACAAGAGGTGATAAAGAAGATGGCACCTCGACTTGCACAAGGAAAGTGAAGAAATCCTCTTAGAATAACAAAGAATGGCCTCTCTGCGTGGATGTTGCTGGAGAACTGTCGTGTTGTTGTTGCTGCTAGAAAACAAATGATGATTTGGGGCTGCTCTCCTCCTCGAAAAATGCTGAAACTCTGGAATCGGGCTCTACTCAAGAAACCCAGAAAAACCCAGAAAACTTTCCTGGAATAGCCGACCCTCGAAAATCACCCCCTTGGGGATCTGCGCAGTTCCTCAATGCTCTGCGCTGCTACTAAAGAAACCCCTCAAGAACTCTGCCTGAAACTCTACCCAAAATCCTCCAATATGCAAGGGCTGGTCCCCCGCTCAATCACCCAGGATAAAACCTCCTGTAAAAACCCCAATCCGACACTACTGCCAAAAAGAACTGCATCCCTCTCTCAGTGTTGCGCAGTCCTCCAAAACGCTCAAGAAACTGCTGTTGAAATGTTGATAAACTACTGCTGAAATGCCAATGGAAATACCTTGCCCGAGCAGGCACTCAAAGTCCCCTGGAGCTAAGGGTGAGATCTCCGAACGGAGACACTCAATGCACTAAACAGTGTTGCAGACCAGCTAAACAGCCAGCGTGCTCAGAAGTCGAAATGACTAGCTCAAAATGCACATAACTCCATGATCAAAATGAGGGGGCTCGTCTCTCTTTTATAGCCTTTGCCTCTCTCAATCCCAAGGCTAACCTCCTCCTGCATGGTTCCCCTCTTGCCACATGTTCCTTCCCTCCTGTGCAGTCTCTCCATGTGTCTGCGTGGGCTCCATTTCTGCGACCCCCTTTGGCCCCCTTAGCTCGCCTTTAAGTCACAATGTTGTGCTACTAGGAAGTTACTTTTTTTATTCTAAAAGTGAGTTATGTCCCCCATCCTCACTTTTTTATTTACAAATAACTAAAGAAGGCAAAAATTGAACAAAATCAAATATTCCAATTAGCCATGGCTAATTACGAATATTACTCTCTCGGCCTGAGTCTTGCCTTCCCATCCTGGAACAAGACCTAAAACCCCTTTTGCTCGATCGCTGAGACAAAAATTACGCTATATTTGAGTCCTGATACAAACAATATGTCCTGAAATTGCATCACCTATACTGAATCCATCCTGAATGACACGACCCCAAATCCTATGATCTCTTTTTTATTCTTGTGGCCAACACCATGTGCAACTTTGAGTCCCACTCAGCTAGAGTCTCGAATACATCCTATGACCCTGTCATATGCTTCGACGCTCCATTGTCCACGTACCATGCAGCCTCGTTGATGGTACCCTGTGAGAAATGAGAGATCAAGGCAAAGTCCTCCTCCAACCTCCTAGAGACATCATCTATCTCGATACAAGTGGCGAGACCTGCAACCTGCTTCCCTTTCTTCTTCTTGTCATCTCCCTTTTTCTTCATCAGAAATCTCATTGAAAAATGATCCTTCTTGCCACAGTTGAAACACTTGGTCTTACTCAAGTCCTTCTGCTTACCCTTCATTCATGCTGCAAGTGCCACATCATCATCTGAAACCCTCTTCTTCAGATGAAAATCCTCGTCTCACAACTCTTCCTGAATGAAGTCGTCCCATAGCCTTTTCCAGTGTAACAACTTGTCCCTAGTAATGATTCCCTTGATAAATTGATTCCTCTCTGGAGTAAACCCTTTCAAGGCTATCCTTACCATCTCAGGATCTGAAATAGTCACACCAACGACGGCAAGCTCATCTTTGACTCGGGACAACCACGTCAGATATGAAGTCACCCATTCACCTTGTATCATCTTGGTGGACTTCAACTTATCGTCTAATACCAACACCTAGTTATTGTTCTTATTTTGGAACATATTCTGAAGAGCTACCTGTTGACTACTGGAGTGGCACCTGATGATTATGTGAAGACTCCATGCCCAAGGATGATCCAAAGGACACTTGTACCATCAGATGTCATCAGTCAACAGAGTTTTTTAACTCTCCTTCTATCTTCTCATCATCTTTCTTCTTTGTACCCAGATTCCACACCCTGCGGGGAATTGTAATAAGTGATGCTAGTATGATGAGTTTCTTGAATTGTAACAGGCCTAGGATGTGGGACTCGATCAGCAAACGAGTACACCTTGGAGTGTTTTTTTTTATCCGGTTAATTATCCCTTCATTTTCAGAGGCGAATAATTTTCTGGATTTTTTCACTCATTTTTACCCCAAAGCAGAGGTAGGTTTGAAGATTGAGCCCATGACAATCTTAGTGTCTAGAGTCGATGTATATTACCATACTAGATCACACAAAAAGTTTTGTGGAATTTGGCTAGGTCTAAGTAGGATTTTTTAATAGTTAAAAATTTCCCGCAAAACGGGATTTTTTAATTATTTTTTATGTAATGGCATAAATAAGTGGCCTTAGAAAATGTCTGGGGCGTATGACCACTCGAAATTCATCCTCAGATGCCCAGCATTCTCCTAGAGCCTACTTTGGGGGTCAAAAAATGACTCAGAGTCCCTCAAAAACCGATTTTTCAAGTGACAATAGCAAAAATGAAGAAAAAACTCAAAAAAATGAATAATTGGAAAAATTTATAAATTTTTCCAAAGTCAAAATAAGTCAAATTTTGACATGGAAGTCAAACAGAGAATCAAGGGTGATGTGGCAAGCAATGTGGGGCCCACCACATAAGGTACAACAGAAAGTCAAAGTGCCAAGCAAGTCAAAGGGGCCAACGTTGAGTTCATATGCATGCTTAAAGTTCATTTTTATTTAATGGTATGTATTAAAATATAAAGTTAAAGTAAATGAATGGGGAGGGGACCCACTTCTCTTCCTATTTTGAATACGTATCAATTATGCACATGCTCATTAAAAGAGAAATACGCATAACTCAGCAGTTAACGTTGGCAGCCCACTCAGCATATTACACAGCAGTTTACGTACGCTGGCCCAATCAAATTGTAACGCAGCTGTCCATGAAGATATACGCAGATTGTGCACAGCAGTTACGTTGGCAATTTACACAGCTGTGTTGACAGCCCATACGCATAGTTATCAAAGGCATATACGCAGTTTAAAGGCAGCCACATGTTCATATCCCAACAGTTTAACGTGGGCAGCAACAGCAGTCTAAAGGCAGTCAACAGCAATTTACGTTGGCAGCCAATACACGCACAGTTAACAGCTATCAATACACAGCACCTACAGCAGTTTAAAGGCAGCCAATCCTACAGCGGTTTGGAGACACATGGACAGTCCTCTAAGCCACTCGTACAAATTCGTTTTACATTGGGATTGTCACTTGTTACACTTGTCATTGTCTCTTGGCATTGGGATCTCCTCCCATTTCTCTATTTATGGGAGCCTTGGGCTCTTATTGTATCATCATAGAATAAGCTGTTGGGCTTGCGGAGACTGCTGGATTTTGTACTCATCTTTCATATGAATAAATAAAAGTCTTTGGGGTTACTAGCTTCTCTTGTGGTGCACTCTTTGGTTGATGAGGTATACCTGTGTCGCTTGATGTTATTATTCATTTGATTTTATATTTGCTATCTAGTTGTTTTCTTTATGCATTTGCCTGAAGGCATTATTGTCTTGGGAGGAGAGATTTGCAGCTATCTCAAATCTCCTTTGGGCTCGGTATATTTTGTGCTCTCGTTGTAGCTTGTCATTGTCGGTTAAATGATAAGCTCAACTTGGCCTCTATATGCCAAGTCTCTTTTGCACTAACAATTGGTTTGCAGGCATTTTTTTTTTTGTAAGGACAGGTTGCCAACTCTATTGGAGCGTGAAGACTTCTTCGGTTGGAATAGTCACCTCCAAGGATATCAAAGGTCCCACAAGTTGTTCAAGCCAACAATCTCATAAGACATCAAGAGATTTATTTGAGAGGGGGTTTCCTGAGCCCTTTGCTTATTTCCTATCTTGAAAAAATTATCACATATTTTCTTCTTTCATTTGAAAGCATTTGACTTCATTCTGAGCAAAAAATATAAAAAATAAAAAGTTTTCATTTCTTAGAGAGCAATGCTTTGAAGGCACTGGCTGTAACTGTTTTTTCATGCTTATCTTATTTGTTAATGGCTATTGCTCATATCAGGTTTTGCTTATAAATCTTAGATGAATAATCTATTTAACTCTAACAATTCTCCTAGAAACTCGCATCTTTGTTTTTAACTTAACTTTTCATTAGGGACCACCCCCCTTATCTAACCTAGGAGATAGCTCAAACGGAGAGAGTTGGGATTAGTGTGACAGCCCCTTCTCTGAATTCCCTGCCACCAACCACACCTTGTGGGGTTGAAGGCTTTTCTCACTGACTTGTAGGTAGGTGCGGGCGGCAGGGTCAACACTACCCACATCTCATGTGCAATGTTCTTCCTGGAAAAATGAGGTATTAAGGAGTCCTTCACACCATCTAGGATGATCAACTTCACCTTGTATCCAACTATTCGTACACTTCCAACTCCTTAGGGTCTATTGGCTTCTTGATTGCTTTCTCGGCGAATTCCTAGATCCTGTTGACCTGCAAGACCAACATGATCCTTTCCTTCCATGGACTATAGTTAGACAACCCTTCTAACATGTCCTCATATTGGAGATCAACCTGCAACTTCGACGTTGTAGTGAGCCCTTCACCTACAATATGATTAACTCCCTCTTAAGTTGTACTTCGTTGTGCACACTCTAATTCACTGACCCTTCAAAGTACCTCTGATACCATGTTGTTTTTCCACAATACTAGAGTCTAGGATAAAATCTTAAAATCACTGATGCTACCAATCCAAGTATCACAACAAGTCTACTTTCCAAAATTGGAAGATAAACAATAGTAAATCTACTAGTGAACAAAATATACACAACTTTTTACAAAATATGTACAATAACCCAACTTTGTTATATTAATGAACATGATAATACAATAGTCTAGAGCTCCCATACCAGGGATGATGGCCCTCAAATATCCACTAGTACAAGAATACAAGATACAAGATACAAGATACATTGACAATCTAGCTAATGTAGTCGACAATCACATTTGCTTTGTTGTATCCTATACACTGTGGGTCCTTCGCTTCCCTTTTGCAACACCTGCTTCTATCAATGCACCAATTCCATCTGGCCACTGAATCTCGGCGATCCAATTTTCCCTCTAGCTAACCATAAGTCCATCTATCATCAACACATAGGGTCTTCATGCTCACTAGTTGCTCCTTCGTCCTTCAAGGCAACAACACTTCGAGACTTCTTCCCACTGCTGCTCCTCAACTCTTTTGGGACTTGTCTTCCCACTATAGTCTTCCTGCGTTGCTCCAATGAAGACTAACATAGGGCAGAAGGGCTGCCACATATCATCGTCGAATGTTGCTTCTCTAACAATGAACACGTATTGTCAACATCTTCTCTTCCTGGTTGGCTAAACCTTGAGCTCCAACAAACTACCTCTCCTAGAAGCCAAGTGTCCTTCCCAGCACTGCACTTAGGGCTCACACTTGGACATTTTCACGCTGCCCTCCAACAATCCTCAAATGCCCAATACCACTCAAAAGAAGCCATCCATCCGATCTAGTCCAAAACTATACCCAACACCTAGCAACAATGGAGAAATGACATACCTCATAAATTGTTCATGCACTGAAGTCTGGTCACTGATTAGGGCATACCTATAGCCCACATCAGCCCTTTATCTATGACCAAAACCACCACAAAACATTGTTTCCTTCTCCCTTCTCTAAGTCCGGTAACTCACTGCCCTAACTGACTACTCCAACGCCCTGTTTTAGGCTTGTTTGTCCCTCCAAACAACCACTACAAGACTACGTCCTAGTCACCATAGGCCTATCACCCTCTCGACCTGCTCAAGGAAGAAATACCATGCCAAAACAAGCCCAGAACAACTCTCTTTCCACTCGGACTTCCTACAGATTGACACACCCTTCAAACAGTCACAAGATAACGTCTCCTCTCTCCTTCACCAAAGATGCTACTAACTTGCAGCCTCAGCAGAGATGTAATTCTCCCATGCGAGCTGCCTTTATGTTGCACAAGGATGATGCTAAATGCCTCCATCTCACCTTGTACTTATATCATATATAAGGGATCCATCAAAACGTCCAAGAGGGCTTGACAACCTATCATAAGGCCTCTAATAACCCAACCAACCTTAACTCTTCTTGCACAAGCCCAATAATGACAAAGAAAAATTAATATCTCATGTTAGACAACCCAGATTTAGATGATTTTCACTGCCCCTTTCTCCTCTAAGGGTCGTCTAACAACTCCATGTGTCAAATCATCGAAATACCTTGTGGTTCCACTCCCACTAGCTTGGGTGAAAATCCCCCACCTTGGGTTCCAAGCCCACAAAGTGATTTTGTGGCACTCCAACCTCCAAGGTTGCAGTTGACTGCAAGGCTATAGTTGACTGTAGACATTGACTACAATTTGACCAAAATTCATATTGTAGTTGAACGAGACTTTGATTGTAGTTTGACCAGTTTGACTGTAGAGTCCAAAATAGATTTATGACAGAGTTAGCCAGGGTTGACTAAGATGAGTTTGACCAGTTTGACTGATAATTGACTTGGATTATTGGCTTATATTTATAGACATTGATGATTTGTAAAACTTGTTGAAAAATAATTTCTCCTAAGAAACGTTGTTTTCTTTTTTGCAAAGGTTGGGTTTCCAGGGTAAAATTTGTTGTCTCTATTATGCATGGTTGTCTTTCTATGATCTTTACTATTTCCGCAGCATTTTCTTTTGAGATTTTTTGAAGTGTAATTGTTCAATGATAGTAGTGGCATGATTACTAGTTGGAAATCATTAGAAAGTATTTATCCGACAGAAAATCATATTCTACTGTACAACTTGTAAAATTTCGACATCGACACTCCTCTTGGTACTGTTTTGCACTCCACCTGCAAAATTGTGCTCACTCAAACTCCTAGTTGCACCCTTTTCTGATTTCTTGAGCTTGTGAATCTCTCACTCACCAAATCTGCATTATTAATCATGCAAATGATTTGGAAAATCTCTCTCTGAATATCTCTTGTTTTGTGTTTTCATCCTCTCCTTTAGGCTTCTTTTTTAATTCTCTATAGGCCAAACCCCTAATATCCAATGTGATTGAGGGATAGGATTAAATCCTAGCTTTCTTTGATCAATCGAGGAGATAATATCTAAATCACTTAAATAATTAATTATTTATCCTTAGAAAAACATTAGCTTAAAGTCTACATTAATCAAATAATTAATCAATGTACTTTTCCTAAGTTAAAACTTAGGAAAGAGACAATATTAGTTGCTCCTCTCGAACAACCACCTAAAGAGGACTTCTTCTCTTGCATGCAAGACACCAACCTATGCACAAGACCTTCCGAGGCTACAAAAATCAACACTTCCTCCTAGCAAGGAAGGAATTCTCTACCACCCCGAGCTTGTCCATGTAGAAAGCAAACTCCCCCTTCACTAGGGGCTTGGTGTGTGTTGCCTCAAAATCTGTCAGGTCTTGTGAGGGTAACTCACAATACAAGAGCTAGACCAAGGGAAAACAATATGACGTGTGGCCCACTATCACCACAATGACTACCTCCTGCTCTTTTGTGGACTTTCACCACTAGGGAGGCTTCCCTATGTTAGGTCACGTAAAGGATTTATCAATTGGAAGGGTCAAGGTGACAAGATAGGCTTAAGGAAGGATATATCTACCAAAGAATAGGGCCCAACTACCACAAAAGGTAATGCACATCCTCCAATAGGTCTAATTAGGGAACAACGTGACCTAGGGCTTGAGAAATAACAAGGTAAACAAGATTGCCTTAGGTCACAAGGCTAAGAATTGGCTTGCAACAAATGTATTCCTTCACTTTATGGACAAGAAGCCTTCAGTAAGACCCAAGTTGAAGCCTTAGGCAAACTAGGGCTTTTCTAGGGCAAAATATACCTAGGGCATGGGACATTTTCCTTAATATAAATAAATTAGCCACAAGATTGACTTGATTTTGAGGCAAATACCTCACCTCCATGTGTTGAATCCCTCTATCAGGCAACAACTTCAACCCTTGTTGAGGAAGATGCCCTAGTCCTAGCTAGCAACTTTCCTTAAGAGGTCAAAAATGAGGTTAAGAAGGAGAAAAGATAAGTTTCAAGATGATCAACCATGCAACAAAGGCCAATGCTTTAACCTTGGGTGATGGAGTCTAGGGGATGGTTAAAGATTTGTAAACCTTGGCAAAAGAGTCAGGGAACAAGAAACCCTAGGTTTCAAACCCTACCTATCATTTTTGTGAGGGAGCAAAGTCAATGGAGAAAGCTAGTTTAAAGGTCTACCCATGGGATTGTCATTCACATCCTATAAGTGGGTAATGCATGCAATACTATCATCAAGAGTCCATAGAATAATTTCCAACCATAAATTTGCACATAGAAACCCTAGATAATCAACCATTCTATACAATAGCCACAAATAATAAAGTTTTATCACATACAAGGAACAATTACAAAATGTCCTTTATTGCTTCAAAATGACATCTCCAAAGCCAAGAAATAACTCCATTAGTGAAAATCCACCATAGATCACATCTCCACAGGATACAAGAGCACAATTCATCTAAGTTGAGCTTCTCTAAGAGGGCCGAAAGTGTCAAAAGTGATGATAAACAAATGAAATGTGCCTGTCCTCTACTTATATGAGGACCGAGACAAGTAATTATGTCTATGGAGCCCTTGAAAACAAGTTTAATTGCTAAATGACCTAGGGTTACAAGGCAACCCATTAGCTAACATCACAATAAACATAATATTCCCACAAAGCTGACGTTATCCGTCATAAGTGTTCCAAATGCCATGCCCAAGGGTGATGAGGTGTCCAAGAAGGTGTATATGCATGTAAGGTCCAAGATTTGAGGGTTGGCCCTTAAATTCACCTCAATGTCTCCTATTGGGTCCCAAAATCTAGTTGGGGTGCCATAAAGTGGTCTCCATGGTTCTCCATCTATCAAAAAGTCCTTCCTTCTCGTGAAAATTTGTAATCCTCAAGGAACCCCTACTGTAGAAAATCTGAATCTACTTCACCTACTTGAATCATTATCAAGTTGTTTTGTGAATAACACTGAAGAAAATTACTTCTGCAGCCTGCTGTCGCGCAGAGTGTCTAAGCATCGCGACAACACTCAGACTGGGGGCTGTCACCCTGATCCCTGATCTCTCTGTTTAAGGTGTCTCCCTGAAGCAGGTTAAGGGGGGTAGACCCTATGGGATAAAGGAGAACTAGCTGGGAATTAGCCGGTTCGGGAGACACAGCAAGGCAATTGAATACTCAATTAAGGCTCAAAATTTATTATTTGATAAAAAATGATTAATACCAGTGCCTTATGGAGTCAATGAAAACCAAGTAATGAATTAGTTGCTGCTGCTTATGAAGTAATTTAACGATTGCTTGAAAATATTTACAAAATTTCCAACATGTAACGAGCATTATATATTCTAAGCAATGATTAATTTCAACAGATGCAAGATATTCAAAAGATGCACAAAGCTTTAGCAATTAAATTTCAAAAGATCAAATGCTTTAAACAACCATGAAATTTAAAAGCTAAGCAGTTTCAAATAGTTAATCTCCAAATATAAACATTTAAGCACATATAACTATAGCACAAAAAAGACACCAAGAGGAAAATTTAAACTTGACAGCCTAATTATTCCTTACGTGAATTTCTTGATATGCCAAGTAACATTAAATGTGACCAAAATAAATCGAAAAGGAAATTTTATTCTATATTTTATATTTTTTTTAATTTATTATTATTTATTTGTTATATATTTTAAATGGTTTATTTAAACAAAACTAAATTTATAAACCTAAAAATTAAAAACTATCTAAAACCCTAGACTAAATCCTAAACTAAATGAAAATAAAAAATAAAAACTAACACCTGACCATATATATATATATAACAAAATTAGAAATTCTAGAAAATCTAAATCCTAGATTATAAATTCAAATCTAAACCAAGTAAAAAAATCTAACTTTTAGATTTTTTTTTATTTTTTTTTAAAGCTAACCCAACTATAAATCAAAATCAAAAGAGTGAAACCAAACTCTACTAAATAGAGATCATAAAACCTAATCTTTATTTTTTTTATTTTTTAATTATGAATTCATAAAAAAAACTAAATAAAAAAAATAAAAATAAAAAGTCGAATTCTATTCTAACCTAAGTCGAATTTAAATGAAATCAAATGAGTATGTTATCCCTAACTCACAATATCGAATAAAAAAATCAAATGCTTTGTTTATCATATGTGATTTGCAGGTTTGGACGATGGAGGGGTTTTGAGCAAGAGCGAGGGTGAGTGGACCAGCAAAGGAAAGGCAATGGCTAGCAGTTGACCAATGCGGAGTTGAAGGTTTGATGGACAGCATAGGGTAAGTAGCACGAGGAGCAGGGATCCGAGGGAGATGAGGGTAAGCAGCACGCTAGAGGCCACAGGCTTACGATGAGATTGTGTGGAGATGGCTGGAGAAGCAGGGTGAAGTCATGAAACTATGTTTGGATGACTATGGATTCTCTTGCAAGGAGCTGCGTGAGGAATGTGAGAGCCAGCAGACAGCAGCGTGGAAAGAGAGGAGCTGCAGTTGGATGGGAAGAGAAAACGTGAGTTCTTTGTAGGCTTTGCAGCGAGCGTTGAAGGGCGTGGAAGCTGCGGTAAGGAATGCAGGTTTAGGGGCTGCGTTTTGGATATGGTAGGCAGCGTAATGATGGCGGAAAGGAGCTCGGGCCAGGTAGCACACAGGTGTAGGATACGCATAATGAAGACGGGAACAGTGACGGCGAAGGGAAAGAGGTAGTGTTGAAGGCTGCGTTGAGGAGGCTGGACGATAACTGCAAGGAAAACCCGGACAGGTAGTGTGAAAGAGGCCTGAAGGTTCTAAAAAAATTGATTTTGCAACAAGCCCAAATCCCAGACAACAGCAGAAAGATGGATCAGAAAACCCTCCAGATTCTCCAGTAAATTTTGAATCACCCTACATTCAGATTTGTCTGATGAAAACCCTGAAAATTTTTCAAGATCTGTACCTGCAAAAATGTCCAGGATCAAAATGATAATGGAACTTTAAAAAACCCTAGCTAAATAATTACAATATTCACAGGCTGCAGATTCTTAAATAGCCAGATTTGTCAGTATGCCACAAATATATTGTCAGAATTTTAAATTTAACATGAGATGCTTCAGAAAACCTTCATGCATTCACAAGAAAAATTTCAAATGATAAGCCCGAGATCAAAACTGGCTTGGCACTTCAGAAAATGCCCTCTTCGGGAGTTGGCTGGTTCAGCTGAGAACTTCCCCAAACGCCCATTGATCTTTGAAATCTAAATTTTCCTGCACAGCTTACTTCAACCATTAACAAAAAAGGAGAAAACGATACTAACATCCAAATGTAATGGAGATACCTACCATCATATTCAGAAATTTAACTACCATTCAAACCCTGGCGACTAAACAAGATACCTGTGTTTAAAATCACTCTTCATAAAGCTCTCATCAATGGCTAAAATTAAAATCATGCACAAAAATAAAACATCTTACAACATTTCCAGAAGAGTAACACCAGCAAGATTTCAACCCCAAAGTCTTTCTTTATTGCACATGAAAAATGACTACAAGAGAGCTTTCCTTAGCACACGACTCTAAGATCAAATGATCTCAAATGACCCCTGACACCCTATTTAAAGAAAAAATTCCCAACGGCTAGTTCGAGTGATCCATGTCAAAGAAATCTCGACCGTCGATGAGGATCAAAATCTCTTTTAATCTCATTCGTCGAAATTTTAAATGCGTTTTAATATATTAAAAATAAAATTTTGCTTTATTTCCTCAAAACTTTGACTTATTATTATTTTATTTTATTTCCAATTATTTAGTTATTTATTTTATTATTTTTATAATTTATAATTTCATTTATTTTTATTTATTTTTTAATTTTTTTAATTTAATTTTTTTAATTATTATTTTAATTTATTATTTAATTTTATTTATTTACTATTATTTTAATTGGACCCTCGAACTTAACCTTTGGAAAAAAACACCTAGGACCTATGAGGGGATAAAACATTTTCTAACCCTCAAGACACTTTAGATCATGATTTTTACACTTACATCTCAAGGGGAAAAGCCATTTAACAAAGACCCTCATAGACTACCCAGTTCTGCGACACAAATATAATCTAGCAGATCAAGCAATTTGTAATAACCTAACCGAATAGTTAGAATTATTTCCAAATTACTTTTACATAGACTCGAAGCACACTATTATTCCCCAAGATTCTAATGACAAAATCCATTCCGACTTTGGGGTAAGGCTGAAGGAAAACTCTGCCGATCATGGATCGGTGAGACAAAAAACCTTCCAGAATGTAGATCATCACTAGAAAATTAGGTTTACCTAGGCAATTACATGCATGGCACAGATCTGCTAAGATTATTTACAATTTACACATGCAGACTAGGTTTACAAAATAACATGATCATGCTGATGATGATAGTCAGATGACACGGACACATTGATCAAGCACTATCCCTTTTGTGAAAAAAGGGGGTGTACTGCTATGGGTCGTTGACACGTAGTGGTCAACACACCCTACACTACTTTAAATTTGATTACATGAAACAAAAAACTGAGCAAAGAACAAGATACATAGGACACAATTATTTTTGGACAAAATAGTCCCCGGAAAAACTCAGTGTGGGAAAATCGATGCAGTAACTCTGAGGGTTTTCTATTATTAAGTAGTAATGCTGGATGCCCTCCCGACAATCTAATGACAGAGAAAATCCAATAGCGGAAAAACTAAGTGAGTTTTATCTCACTTCACCGGACAGATTCCGGCTGATCCACCAACAAAACTAGCTAATCCCAACTACCTTTGCGTTGGCCTTGCGTAGGCCCTTCGTCAGCCTTACAAGCTTTGCATCAACTCTGCGTTGTCTCTTCTGCCCACTGCATCAACCTTCCTAGCAGTTGTTGCTTTTGCGCTAGCCCTTCTGGTTCTGCGTCAGTCTTGCGTGGGCCCAGATTGACCCAATGTCAGTCTTCTTGGCCGCTACACTGCCTCCACTAGCGTATCTCCGCTTCTCTATTAGTACTCTTGAACTATCCTTGCCCCTCTGATACAAAATGTCACTTAGTTCGAAATCTCAGCTTCCTAGCCCCATAAATCGAACTCCAGATCAATTCGTTCTATGTGTGTGTGTTTCTAAATGAACCCCAAGCCTCCTTATACTTTTCTCGTTGAGACTTCAATGGTTGAGATTAAGTCTCTAATCAATGGCTAAGATTAAAACTTGACTTGATCCACCTTCTAGATCACTCTCACCCATATTTTGATTAATACCCATTAATATTTTAATTTTCCTAAGTTTAGACTTAGCGACCCCATTAAAAATATTAACTATGTTAATAACATACAATCTAGGTGGAATTTCACCAAACGGTTTCTGGGTTCTTTAGAACTCATGTGCCTGAGCCTCTCCACCAATTTTCATGGCTAGAGCACATCTGATGCTACCAAAAACTAACACTTCTCTCCATCGTTAGGGCTTCCTCTAGTACAATAAACCCTCCCTAGTCTCTCAATGGGAGACCATCATCATTTGGCCTTTGAATCATCTCCTGCCCATCAAGTTGGGGCATGTTGGGTCCAGTGGTGTCATCTTGAAGAATCCTCAAATCTGGGTCAAAGTTGACAAACATCCTTGGTCCTAGAGGCACTCTGGGGCATGTGTAATCTACTAGTGCTTGTTAGTGTTGAAAAATGTAACTAAGTTTGGTCTTCATAATGACATGTGTAATTGTGATTTTATGTAATTGATGAAAAAAAGAAAAATAAAATAATTATTGTAATGCTTGTCTCAGGGGTTTCATGAGCAAGGAATTTTATTTTTAGTTTGACTCCCATTGTGAGTCCTTAGGATTGGTCCTAAAGTCAAATTGAGTCAATGTCATGTATGAAAGACCCTTCTTGGGCATATTATATTTGTATATGAGTCAATGAATATGTCAAGTAGCCCTCCAAGACCAAGCACAAGCATTAACCTCAAGTCGGCTTCAAAGTGTAATTAATTGTCTCCTCCAACACTGACATCGACTCACCTACATGCCAAGTCGGCTAATTACCTCGGGCCACAACTATAAATAGGAGTGCTCGACATCATTTCAAAGGCATATTTTCGTAGATCACAATTTGAAGTGAGAGGGTCATCAAGAGAGTTGAGTTACCAGTGAGGAAGGAAGAAAGAGTAGTGAAGAAGTTTGTGTTGATTTGAGATCGTTTTGTGGGCCATCTTACCTCCACACACACGAAATTCGAAACCTGTATATTGTAGCAGTGAAGGTCGAGGAAAGGTGAAAGTATATTGCAGCAGGGAAGGTCAAGGAAAGGAGAAATCCTATGGAAGAAGTAAAGGCCGAGAAGAGGATAAGTCTATTGCAGCAGTGAAGGCCGAAGTCTGTTGTAGCAGTGGTGCATTCCTCCTACGGAGATGAAATGGAAGAAGGATGAAAGTCTAAAGCAAGCCAAGGTTGAAGAAGAAGTCGAGAAGGAGGAATGAGCAAAAGGTGGACTATCGTTTACAAAGGAGCTTTGTGTTTTGGTGTTGGAGAGGCAAATAGGTCAAGGGTCTTGGTCTTAGTATTCGTCAATTCGAATCTCTGTAAGAAGAATAAGGGTTTTCGTCTCAAAGAGTGAGAGGTTTTGGCCCTGGCTGATAACCTATATTTTGTGTCTCTTGTCTCTTTATGGTTTATGCATTGGTAGTTGTTTGATGAAGAGAAAAACTAATAACCTAAGTAAAAGAAGATCCTAATCTAAAGAAGTAAAAAGCACTCACAAGCAGTTACTAATAGAAGAGAAATCACATAATTACTATGCCTTATATTTCTCAACAGTTAGGAGGCTCCAGACTCTCATCGTTGCATTTGTTTTAGCCAGTGTACCCCTCTGAATGGCTTGGGTACTTACGGAGTGGGTGCCCAAAACTTGGGTTGTTGAACCACCTGATAAAAGAAACATGGATTCTAGTGAAAGAAATCGGTGATTAAGGACTAAGATTAATAATGCATCTAAGTGAACCAAACTTGAGTGTTAAGGGCAATCCAATACTTGAAACAAGGACCCCTTTCCGAAATCAAGACCAAGATCTCGCAAAGGCGTTTTCTCCCTTGGTAGGGGTGGCTAAAGGTTAACCCTCTTAGGTGTTTCCAACCCATAAATGGAAGCAATAATTCCCTGGCCCACCCTTCAATTGATAGGCGTTAGTGAATAATAATGTGGTAATGGAGGGGAGAATGCTTCATGGCCAAGTGCCATGATCAAGGGGACTAGCTGATGGGAGTGTCCACATCATGAGTGCATAGACATGAGGAGGGAGCATTCGTGAATGCATGAATTACTAGCTTGGCCTTGTTTTTTCCACTCCTCTTGTGTGCCTTTTACTTCTTCTTGATTAATCCTTATATTACCACTTAGAGCTCAAGGGTTAGAGCTTCTGTTGGACACCTAATCCTCAATGGGTTAGTGTGGAAGTGGGATAGACAAAAGGAAGTCCAAGAGACCTTGGGAAGTGAAACCCAACGGTCCAACCATGTACTATAAATGTATATCTCTTGTTAATAAAAATGTATTCTCATGTTTTATCTCGCAGATTTCTTTGCTGCCCATGTGTGTTTAACATGGTATCAAAGCAGGCATATTCTTGCCCTACATAATTACTTTGAGCCATTTGTTTTATGGCCTTTATGTGCAAATCATTTCTGCCATCACTTATGAATATTTTCTCAGCAAAATTCTAGTTGCCACCTCTTTTTATCAAGTCTGCTACTTACATGCACCAATCCGTTTCATCTAATTATGTCTCTGCCATTCTGAATCTTCTCAATCATAATAATCTGCTCTATGAGTGATAATATGGGTAACGCTTGGTATTCCCATCGAATACCTACTCCTACAGCGCTGTCAACATTCCATTAGCGTTCCTTTGCCAACTACTCTACTCAATGTCTCTCTGACTTCTGTTGCTCGGATAACACCGAAATTCTCCTACCCAGCTGCCATCATCTCTTTTCCATCCACTAGTTATTCTGCAGAGCACAATAATGCCTCCCATATTTGAAATGGTTTATTTGTGCCTAGTCTTGTCTACATAACGCCACCCGACTCTGTAATCCAGTCCTATGTGTACATTGATATCTAAATAGAGATTTTACCGAGTTGAATATAACTATATTAATTGCATTGGTTGTGAAAGTTGATTGGTGACATCCGACATGGAATGAATCAGTCACTTAGTGTAACCTTTGTTGAATGGAGTTGTATACATGTGAATTAGTAGGTGTCCCTTTGAAGCAGTACAAAGTCCCCAACTGCAACTACTACGTGTGTTCAGCAGTAAATTAAGTACATTGAGCAGTCGACTCAAACTGAAGTTTCTTATTTCTAGATTGACTCTGACATCAAAAATGGTAGAGCGATAAGAATTACCAACTCTTGACCATTGAGGTGGATTTATTATGACTATTCAATGATATCTTGCTAGCAACTTTATGCATTCCGAGTTTGATTTTGGATGAGGCTTCACATTTCTAAAACTACAAAATCATGGAAACATAGCAGGATGAAGGGTTGGCATTTGAATCCCAAGATTTTGAGAATATTTTCTAGGTATCTATCTCCACAGTCTAGCAAAGCCTCTTCTAGCAATTAATCGCGTATTTAGCACTGTACAATAGCATCTCAAAATTCTCGACAGCCAGGAGAAACTTCTCACTTATTTGACTCACTCCTATAGCATGACGCTAATGTCATGGCTTCCACTCCTATAGATATTAAAGAAATGAATGGGCACCATTATTTTTGAGCAAAAGCCGTAGAGTTTTCCCTCACAGTTTTCTTCAAGTCTTGAACATCATGGGTTTCGTCATGGGCGTATTCGAATCGTCATTTCTTTAGTTTCTTTCTAGCAACAAAAAATGAGAGGAGACCATGGCTAATGCAGTGTTGTTCGCCCATCTAAAATAACTCCATCGGGGTTATCCTTTAATACCATTTTTGTTAATGTCAATACTTCTAGGATTTAGAATCCTCTTTGGAATTTTTAGGTGCATAATATACTAAAATGGGCATTTCATGATGTAAGATGAAAATTCAGTGTTTAAATTCCAATTGATATGGACTCAAGGAAAAACTGCGGCTTGCGGCCTTGAAAGTCTCTAATGTCTAGCAGACTTGAATGTCTTCATTTATGAAATGTGCGGAGTTTGTTGAGTCCTAGATTTTTACAGTGTAGGTTTCGGAAGATCTATATATATACTTGTTACAGTGCTTAACAAAATGAAGCCGACCTTGGTTGAGACCAACTTTACTATCATTTAAGCAACAGTCAAAAATTGACTCGTTACAGTGACAATATAGAGAAGAATATTGTATAGAAGTTGGTCAAATCAAATGCTCTTAAAACTAACAAGGTATGTTTTGTAGTAGTTTTTGTTTTCGAAGATTTAATTCCCTTCTCCTTCAATAAGACAAGAGGATTGAGGATAGATTGGTGAAGGTTTTGTGTATTGATGCCATGAAGAGGCAAGGGTTTCTCAAGAATAGAGATGCCACATATATATTGATGATGTCTAGTTACAGTAATTAAGGAATAGTCAAGTTGTATTGGTACAGTAAGCAAGGTTTTATAGTTGCATTTGAGCATAGCCTGGTCACAATGTTCTTGTAGCAGTACACTAAACTCTGTAGCTGGAACAATCACCTCACCTTTGATACAGTGTTTTAGCATTCAAGTGCAGTGATATCAAATACTCATATATTGTACTGATCATTATCAAATACACAATTTCAGTGATATCATCATAGCATCAAATTTAAGGTCTTCAACAGTAACGTAGCTTCATCATCTTACTTTTATATGGATTGTAATTGGTGCTTGTTGGTTGCACAGTGATCATTTGCTGCACATTTATAAAGGATATTGCTGTGTACTGTGAGTGGGTATTACTTTTCTGCATTGAGTAGTAGTTGTGATCAGTTTTTAAGGTGTAATTCTGACATTGAAAAAAAAAAGGCCAGAATCAATGAAGTATTAGAGTTCCTCAAAACTCTAATATTGTCTACTACTCATGATACATTAAAAAGCAAAAAAGTTTCTCTCACAGACATTCAGGTCTGTCTATAAAATGCACAAGAGAAAATTGATTTTTTGCAGCTTGAATCACAGCTACAACAAGAAGAATTAAAACAGATGAGTCATTCTGAACATGCTTTTGTTCAGAAGATTGAAATAGACTCCCATAAAGCAGCAGTTGTACATGCAGATCCAGAAACTCAGTCTGCACTTCCCAAGCCCATCATCAGACCTTGGGAATAACTTGTCCACAACAAGCACAAAACTGGTCTTGGATATGACAAGGACTTGTCCTTTCATATTCCAGACTACTCAAAGCCCGTTCAGTTTCAGAGTGATAGATTCATTCATGACAGTTCACCTGCTCCTCATGACAGTTCACCTTCAGTTGTTCCAAATTCTGCCACTCTTCCACAGCAACAACAATAGATTGTGAAATGCCAACACTGTGACCGAGTTGGCCATTTGAAAGATCATTGTTTTGATCTTCATCCATGTAAGCATTGTCATAAAACCACCCATTCTTCACACAGATGCTTCAGAAACAAACGTCCTGCAAGAACAAAGTACATCTTGGATGGATCGCTTCCTGGCAATGGGCATCAACAACCAAGAAGATATTCCAATTCACATGTCAAAACTTGTTCCAGAGTATTGAACTTGTTCAAAGTCACATCAAGCGAGCCTGACCCACAACCTGCCATAACCAAATTCAGAGTTGTAGCCAAAACAAAGATGCCCTGAGCATCGCCTCAATTGGTAATCTGGGACACTTCCTCTAGCAGAAGACTCAGCTTCTTGTCAGTTTGGAAGAGTTCCAGGAATTGCATTAAGCATTCCAAAAGTTGTGGTCATCCTTAAACCAATCACAGGTTGAGACTTCCTTTTTAGGTTGAAGTTCTCCCTTTTATGCGGGGTGAGACCTCCTTTCATGGTTGGAGGTTTCCCTCTTCAAAACAATAGGAGCACTTCCTCTAGCAGAAGACTTCAGCTTCTTTCCAGTTTTGGAAGAGTTCTGGGAACTGCACTAAGTGTTCCAGTGTTGGTGGTCATCCTTAAATCACCACTCTTTATACCAACATTTCAGAGAGCACATTCAACCTAGTGCTGCCATGCATTTTTGCACATTTTGTATTACAACTCTCTTCTTGGACTCATACATAACCCTTCGGATTAGAGGGGGAATGTTGGACACCTAATCCTCAATGGGTTAGTGTGGAAGCAGAATAGACAAAAGGAAGTCCAAGAGACCTTGGGATGTGAAACCCAACGGTCAAACCATGTACTATAAATTTATATCTCTTGTTAATAAAAATGTATTATCATGTTTTATCTTTTAGATTTCTTTGCTGCCCATGTGTGTTTAACAACTTCCTTTGTATGATGTAGCAGTTTTAATACCCCTTTAAGATGAGTCAGTATATAACCCACTACTTGTTATATTACAAAACTTTAATACAATAGTCTTAGGGCTCCCATTCCAGCGATCATGGCCCTTACAGACAACCCTGGTACAAGGAAACAACTAGGGCTTGGTGTCAACAACTATGACCACCAATCTACCCTGAACAAGATACACTTGACCCACTTGTTGATGGTGCACACGCTCAGCCCTTTCAGTCCATGTACGTTGAACACATTTGGCAGGTACTTTCCCACCCCATCCACTGATCACTATAACTACTTCTCTAACTGCCAACCTGCCACTATCATTTACACTTGGATTCTCCAAACTGATTGAACTTTGGCTCGTTGATTGTCCCACTAGCAACCCTCTTGCTCCTCTAAGATGTCTGCTCATTCGGTCTTCCAAATCTTCCCTCTTATTAGTGATTTGCCACATAAAATCCCCAAATCGGGGCTTTGATACCCACCACTAGTGGGTGATGCCAAAGGAGAAATTTTTCTCCTAGATTTGTCTTCAGTCGGTAGCCAGGAACCCTAATAGCCAACATTGTGCCAGTTAATCTTCGCTCCCTAAGCCAATCATATGTCCCCTCACCCATATGTCGAGAACATATTTTTGAAGGTGGGCCATCCAATTCTAAAGGTATGTCTTTCACTGTGCAATCAAGTGCTTATGCTTGTTTTTCTTTGGGCACACATGGGTATGGATTATTGGGTGACTTGGAAGAAGGAAGGGTTTCGGCTGTAGTCTTTTTCCCTCACCTTAAATGGGGGTTTAATCCTCAACCCTAGTCCCGTGGGATCTTCCCTATTGGCTTATAGTTTTAGGATAGGCACTACTTGGGAAACCCTGAAGCTGGTAGCACATTCCCATTCTCTCATTCCATATTTTTCATTTTCCTCCCCACATTACTTGCCCTATTTCATCATTTTCCCTCTCTAGGTCGACATGACTGTTGAGTCCACAAGGCTCTGGTACTCCCCCTCCCCTTGTCCACATGTCTGGGTCAAGCTTGTAACGATGCCCTGAATTTTGATGTTGTTAAAGAAAAAATATAAAAGCATATCATGGCCACATACAAAAGGAAATAATACCACAAAATGCAAAAGATGGTTCGAACAATAAAATTTAGCATGTGGGCAAAACCCAGACATGAGCCCTACCCCTTATCATTATGGCCATCACCCTAGTTCCTAGGGCCCCTTATGACTACCCCCTACATCATTAAGGAGCCCATGCATGTCCCAACCTTTGGTAGACAATGAACTGCCCCACCTTAAGGGGGTGATCACTACTAAATCATACCCAGTATGCTCTCATCCCTTGGAGCCACGAGCAATAAAATAATATAAAAATCAATAAAAGGAAAAATGAAAAGAAAGAAGGGTGAAAAAACAAAGGTCGAGGTAACTCATGCACCACGATTTTTCCCTCCTATATTCATACACCCAAATATGTGGGCATCCCTCATCATTACCACCCTTGAGCCCATGGAATTTGGCTTTGAGACCTTTGTGTCCCAAACCTCCTCACCATTGTCCACGTGACACCTACCACTTGAAGGATGTGCCTTGGACATGTCTTTCCCTTTAGGAGATGGGCACACCTAATAGGGTTTTTTATTAGCCACTCCTACCATCTACCTAGGGAGGTAAGACCATTTTATGCTCAAAGCCCAAATTTGGAAGAGAAACCCAATATGAAGTCTCATTTGTGCCCTTGATTAACGACCTTGATTCATTTAGATGCACTAATGAATTATTGTACCTGAAGGTGAGGAGAGGCATTAGATCTTATGTGTAATTGGGAGGCAGTTTTATCATGGGTTGGGCAACTTAACTAGGGCCCAATCCCACCAGAGGATCATATTGACACTTGTAGGAGATGTGTTGAGAGCCATGGGACTTTGTCATGTGATATAGCATTGTCTCATCTTATGGGTGCCCTCAGCACCTTCAGTAGCTTTTTCATTGCACCACATTATATATGAGATGATGCACTTGTACCAACAGTGCCCCCAACCGGCTTAGCAATATATACAGGGTTTGGCAGTTCATCCAAGGCCTAGAGGAGGTTTGTCTCATTCTTGAGACATGGGAGGGAAAGCTCCATCTTTCGTGCCCTCAGTTGGAGCAATCTACATGCTTATTTTTCACCAAGTGACCTATGAGACCATTACATGTGCCCTAGAGCTAGTTTGGAGCATCACATGATCCTTTACTCAAAGATTAAGGAGCCAACCCCTTGTCCATCATTCATGGAGCCCTCTCCTTCATTATGGCACCTTGAGGAATCAATTTGGCCTTCCAATGGCCCTTCTACACCATGATTTAATCATTTCGGCTCACTTATGGATCACTTCTTCATCACTTTATGAGCTATTTGGTGGGATTCTCATCAAGGACTTGTTATTTACACATTATTTTATTATTGTTGTCGCTATTAGGGTAATTCGAATTAGATTAGAGGATCATATAAATAAAGATGGGCTCTCATTTGTGAGAGAGCATCCCCACTTCTTGGATCTATTCTCTTGTACGAATTTCACACTTCTTCTTGGATGGCTATTGGAGATCTCTTGATGCATTTCAATATATTTGGGAGCTGAAATTTTCATTCTTTCTTCGAGCCACTTCTTGATGTATGATTGGATATATCTCTTGTTATCTTATAAGCACTATTTGTTGAAAATTTTTCTTGTTATAATGTCTAATGTGTGGAATTATGGCAACTAGATGTATCTTTCATGCCCTAATTCTTTGAATATCATTATAAAGATTTGTTGGATTGTAAATTGCACATATTACTCATTGCATACTAAGTAGATCATTGTTTCCACTGGATTGAAATTTATTTTCTTCCATGAAATTCCATAGATCTTGGGTGTGTAAATGTTAAAGAGTGGTTGCTAGGGCATCACTTTTTAGACTCCTTGAAGACAATTTTGGAAAAATTTTGAAGCATGATAGACTCCATAGCCCAAGGATTAGGCATTGGTCCAAGTAAAATTGGTGGTCACCTTCTCTTTACCTTTCTTTTCCTCTCTCCAAAATTTTTTGGCCCCTTTCCTAGATGGCCAACTAGGGATCCTTGCAAAATTCTCTAGAGGAGGAGTTTTGCAAAAACAATTAGATAGAAACCTGCGCTGGTGTCTCCTCTAGAGGCTCACAAAGTTTGGTGGAATTCTCACAGTCAATTTTCAAGAAAACCTAAGCTCTAGTTGCATCTTTTGGAAGCCCATCTTGAATGTCTTGGATAGAGTGGTATTTTAAGGGTCATAGCATTCAAAGAAATCATCATTTTAAGGGTCATAGCATTCAAAGAAATCATCATTCTTGACCCTTTCCCTATCCTATCTTGGCCTAGTAAGCACATTGGAGGAGCTCCTCCCACGATCATTCATAAACCCTAGGTCTCGTATAGGTTCCTCCTAGGTCACTCTCTAGTGAAGCGAAAGCCCTTTTCAAGTTTAAAACCACCTTTTAAAGCTTCTAGAGAGACCCTATATCACATTGAAAGCCTAGACCTTAGGCATATGCATCATCATTGGATATCTCTAACCCTAGGTCTTAACCTTCCTCCGAGGTCTTTCTTGGAGAGCCTTTGGCTTCCTTTGAATGATTGATCCCTAATTGAGTCTCTATTTGAATGGGCCTTGGAAATCACATCATACCTTATCATTGATCCCATCATTGCAAGTGATTCTCTCCATATCGGGACTCCTCCAATTGGTGAAAGTCCGTGAAGAGTAGGGGACACTAACTGAGGTGACAGTGGTTCTTTGTATAATTGTTGTCATTTGGTCTAGTAGTTTTCCCTTAGGTTCCCCTCCTAGGACACCTGCTAGATTGTGTGGCAACAGGATCCATCAAATTTGCCTCCTAACAGTCCCTTCACTACTCCAAGGATCACTGTACATGAGGTCTTCCAAATCTACCCATTATCTATCTCCTTGCTGCTCCAAAGTGACATAACTTAGGGCTTCTATCCACTGCATACTTGCCCATGAGAAACATTTTTCACAACTTTTTTGTGAGCATAACTCTGCTGCCTTCACACAATGTCTTATCTGCTCCAAGATCACTGTCGTAAGGCCTTCCAGATGTACCCACTTTTCAACCTTCTAGCTACTCCAGAATGTTGATCCTAGGGCCTCCAATACTGCCATCTTAATTGGCACAGTCCTGTTCGTTGTTGACAGTACTAGGGCTTCCAAGATTGTTGTTCAAACACTCCTATGAACAACCCTTTCAAACCATTACTTCACTCTATGACAACTCCTGCCCATCTACCATATCTTTCACTACTGTCCAAACTTGGAGATGCACTTCAACCCTTCCCAGACTTCTGAAATCAACTGCTTATCATAGGGATCTATGGCCCTAAATACTGTCACAAGACAGACTTCTTGTCACCCTTCTTTATGTCATAGCCTCCTCAAACCAACACAAAATTCACCTCGGATTGTCTCACTCTTTTGAACAAACCTTTTATAGCAGATCTGAGTTCACTGTACATATTTGAAGCAACCCTAACTAGGGAAAGTGATTTGCTCTCCTAAACCATTTAGGAACAACTCCTCCATCACCTAGAAAATGTCACTTAGAAATGCCAATCCCTTACTCTTCAAGACACCATTTCTTGTAGTCTTAAAAGTCACTATTATGGGTACAAATTTTGACCGTTTGTTAAGGCACCTGTACCAACCATAGGTATGCCCTAAAGGCTAATATGGCCTGTACATACCTCCAAACCCCTACTCAAACCTCATTCTTTAGGCTTCTAAACTTGCTCACTAATCCTCAAGGTTATGCGGCTTTCTTCTTGCAACAGTCTAGGCCTTACAGTCCTCCAATACATACCTCACAGGGGTCTCGGCCCTCTTCTTAAGACCAGAACAATTGCGGCCTGATTCATAGAGATTTGTCCTGCATTCTTGTGCCCAGAACCTCATCCAATCACACGCCTGACAATGCCTCCTACTCAGCCAAACTAGATCATAGGAGAGAAAAACCAACCTTGTCCTTCTCCATACTTTTGGCATGGCTCCTTAGGTCCACAGCCTCATAGATTGCCTCCTTTCGCTTGACCGAATGCTCTTGTGAAGGTGATCAAATGAGTTTGAGGTCTATTTTACTATAGTTTCCTATGAGGGTGAACGTTAGCCCTCAAGGTGTCTCTTCAAGCCTAGGCCGACTTGACCTTTTGGTCAAAACCCCAACTAATCAAGAAAATCGATCCTCCTTCATTTGATCTAGGCACCCATTGATTGCCTTAGGTCACGCTTGGTCCATTAAGGTTTCCCACATGCAAACAATGACTAAACTCATATTTTCTTGACTTGATTTCACACCCACACCTTGGGTGCAAAACCCCATTTCTTGGGTACTTTGCCCAAAAAGCCCTTGTGTAGTGAAACTTCTCACAAAACCAACACCCAGGGTTGTGAAGTACCTCCCAAGCTACACAAATCAACAATTTTTTCAGTTTGTTCCATATTTACTTGGGGAATCTTTACTAGTGTTATTTTTTGTCGAAGGAGGTCGAATTTCTAGAGCAAGTAGCCAGTTTATCCAGTGTGAGTTGTTGAAGTCACAGATTGAATTACTAGAAAGCAGTGCGAATTGACTTAGGTGGTGCGAGTGACTTTAGCAAGTTGTTGGAGGCCGTGCACCAATGTTGCACGAAGCAGGGATGAAACGGGGGCGTTTTTTGGAAGCGGGGACACAGAAGCGTCATTTTTCAAAAATCTAGGAAGCGAAGCGTATGCAGAAGCGTCTGCTATATATATATACTCATATTTTTTTGCATTTATACTCAAAACAAACATCCCAAATACCAATTTAGTTGTAGAAGACATGAAAACATGCATATTTTTGCATAAATCAAGATAGATATAGCATCCATTGTACATTAATTATTAACATCAACCATTTAGATGCATCAACCATCTAAAATCTAGATTCTTCTCCTCTTGTCTAGCCTTTGCGTCTACCTCGATTGTCTAGGGATATTAGTCAACATTGCCCAATTTTGATCAAACTACCTAATTCAAGACTTAAAATATTGTAGAAAAAGCTTAACATGCTTGATCGATGATTTTGACTTGATTGAAAGATAATTTTTTGCTAAGGGCGTGACAAAGG
>APFE031587004.1:38341-84572 GCA_000404065.3 Pinus taeda | reverse complement strand
AAAAATAAAAATGCTACCTTAAGAAATCACATAAAATCTAACTATGCTAACTTAACCAGCACAAAAATTATGAGATCTATCCTAAAGCTAAACCAACGAAAATAAATATAAACACAACCCTAGCCCATATTCAAAAAATTCTGAAAAATTTTTTGCTCGCAAGAAGGAGAAGACGAAGGAGGTTTGCTTGACGGCAGGTGAAGGAACCGATGGATGGGCAAGAGAAGACCACAGGGGAGTTGAGATGAAGGCTAAGCAGCGGGAGTAGGACCTCACCGCTTGGTTTCTTACTTGTTTACACAGGTGGATGGAGCTAAGAGATGCGTAAAGGCTGATAGAGGAGGCTGGATGACAGCGTGGAGAGATAGAGGTATAGATGCACGCAGTAAGGAGCCACAGGAAGGTGGACAAGGTAAGGAGTGTGAGATAAAAATGTGAAATGGCAGCGATTTTGCAGGTTATATGGATGCTGATATAGCTGCGTGAGAATGAGGAAGGAGCTGTTTGCGAACAAAGAGAGAAGTTGGGATGGAACAATGCTTTAGGACTGTGGATTTGAGCAGTGGATAGTAGGGAATGGTGAGCAGCGTGGATGGATTTGACAAAAAGGGGGCAACGAGGGTTCTAAGTGGTTATGGACAGCTGCGTTGAGGGATAGAGGAGGACGCGTAGAGTTGGCAGACGACTGAAGGAATGGGTAAATACAAGTCGATAATGAAAGCTTGATTGAGCAGTGAAAGAAAAACTTGGCAGACTGAGGGCGTTGGAGAGGTTTGAATGATAAAAAATGCAAGAAGGATGAGGGTTTGGATGGCTATAGATTTCGAATGGCTGCAATGGAATAGGAAGCGTGTAGATGGATAGCTGAGGTGGTGGCTAACTGCGCGTGGAGATGCCGTAGATAGGAAGACAACGTGAGAAATGCATGAGGAATTGATGGGGAACCTATTGCAAGCCCAGGGCAGCGTACACCTTTAAAAAAATTCCGAAAATTTTCCTGCAAAATTGAAACCTTGGTCAGCAACAAATAGCCTAAAAAAACTGAAATCTCTTTAGATAAACCCTGCAAGAATTGATCCTAAGGCCAAATCTTACCCTCCAGGGTCTAGATCTAGCTTCAAACAAAAATTTCGTCTCAGACCTGCAACCTACAATGGCCAAACAAACACCCAGAGATAATATATGCAAGGATTAAAACTAAAACCCTACAAACCAGCTACAATATTTACAGTTTTATGACTCTATAACACCCAAATTTGTCAGTAATCCACAATTATATTTTTAGAATTTCAGATTTACTATGAGATTCTTCAGAAATCTCTCATGCATTCAAAAATAAACTTAAATGATAGACCCAGAATCAAAACTAGCTAGGCTCTACAAGATAATGCTTTTCGGGAGTTGGTTAGTTCAGCCTAGAACTTCCCCAAACACCTGTTGATCTTCTCAATCTAGGTTTCCTGCACAGCTCATTTCAGCTATCAATAAAGAGGGAAAAAACAGTACTAAATTCCAAATCCAATGGAGATACGTGCCATTATTTCCAGAAATTCTATTACCATTAAAACCCTAGTGAGTAAACAAGATACCTGTGTTCAACATCACTCTTCACCAAGCTATTACTAATGGCTGAAAATATATTTATGCAGAAAATAAATGAAACACCTTACAACATTTCATGAGAGTAACACCAGCAAGATTTTATTTTAAAATTTTATTTGTTTATTTTTTAAATTTGTATTTTATTTTATTATTTATTATTTATTTTATTATTTTTATCTATTTTTTAATTTTTTTAATTTCTTAATTTTTATTTTTGGATCCTCGAACTTAGCCTTTGGAAAAATCACCTAGCACCGAGGACTTCGAACTTATGAGGGGATTAAAACATTTTCTAACCCTCAAGACACTTTACATCATAACTTTTACAAATTTACATCTCAAGGGGGAAAACGCATTTGACATAGACCCTCATAGACCACCCAGTTCTGCGACCAAATATAATCTAGCAGATCAATGCACTAGGATTCCCCTAAGATTCTAATGACAAAATTCATTTTGGCTTTGGGGTTAGGCTGAAGGAAAACTCTGCTGATCATGGATTGGTGAGACAAAAAACCTTCCAGAATGTAGATTATCACTAGAAAATTAGGTCCACCTAGGCAATTTACATACATGACTTAGATCTGCTAAGATTATTTACAATTTACACATTCAAACTGTGTTTATAACATAACACGATCAGGTTGATGATAGAAGTCGAATGGCACGGACACATCGATCAAGCACTATCTCTTTTGCGAAAAGGGGGGTGTATTGCTATGGGTAGTTGACATGAATCCTGATTTCCAAACATGTGTCCCTAGAGAATCGTCTCTAATTCGCTCAATTCATGATACGTGGGGGGGGAAGGAGCGAATCTGGTTACTTAGGCTTGCACTAGTTACTCTTAAAATAGGTTAAGGCCTATACCAGAGGATGTTATCTCCAGTCTTGTTAATGCAATAAAGGTTTTTTTCAATCCATTTGTGTAATATCATGAAGAATCTTGTCCACCTTGGGTCCTTGTTACTCAAATTGTTAACTATTTTTAGGACAAATCTGATGCAATTGGGTTTCTTGCTGATCTATTGAGCACTATCAAAAGGTACCTTCACCACCATCGGCCATTACTTAGTGTTTTGATGTCCTTTCCAAACTACATAATTTCTCACCTAAATCTCTCTAGAGGCCAGTTTTAGTCTTTAATGATCTCGATGGCTTTATGGAGCAATGTGGAGTTCAAGGGGTGTCTAGGTTAAATATACAGCCCAAGCTCTCATTTGTATCATCACATCTTGTGATCTTAAATGCCAAGGTGTTATAAGCCTAGGGGCACTTAATTTTGGTGTTTTTCTCATGTGATTGACATTTCTTTTTGGGTGCACTTGTGTATTTTTGTTTTCAGCACTTGTACTTGGCTTTTGCACTTTCTCTCTCTCATTCACTAGCCCTATCTCTATCTAGCACACTTGTGAGGAAGCTATTTCAGAATTTGGGTAAGACTTGGTTCCATTGATTCTTTTACTGACCCTTATAAATCTCAACATTTTTTATTTTAGGTTTATATCTAAAATTTTCAAGATCGATTTTAATGTGTCCAAAATTTGGACTGAGGGCACTGGCTTCCTCAATTATTTTGCTATCCCACACGACAATATTAAATTGTCTCCAAGAATCCATCTGATAGTTGGGAGGTACTGAGACATTGATTTCCATAGTTGAATCCATCCAATAGGACGATTTGTTGCATACTCAGACCAAAAGACCAACACTGTACCAGGAAGCCATACTGTCGTCTAACAACATTTGTCAAGTGGACCTTTTCCACTATCTATGATGAAGGATACCAACCAAGAAGCCACTCCATACATTGGCCATGTTTTCCTGTCGTCATGGGTGGTATGTCTAACATGACCTTTCCAGCAGCTGCTCATTAAATATCAAAGCCAAAAGACTGGTTTGACCTCGGTATGAAGGTTCTATTGATAAGAGACCGTTCTCCATCCCCTGGACGCACATTCCAAGACCTAAATTTCAGAATCATGGGCACTGCTTATCAATTCTGTGCTTGAGGACTACAAAGTTATTGCTTGTCGTACTGATTTTGTGATGGTAATATTTGAATACGAGACCATAGTATTCGTATTCATAGTTATTGCTGGGTTGTTTGACTACCAATGTGGATACTCTTTTGAAGAGTCTGTTTTTCTTGTATCCACTCCAGTATCAGTCCCAGCTCAGTTTTACTACCTTCATTCTGTACTAATATCCACACTGTACCTGCTTGCCAATTCTCATTTTTATCTGCTGCCTTTACTTGAAGTTCTTTGTTCAGTTTGGCCAACCATTCTCCCGACCTCTCTTTGATTAATCCCTATTGCTCTTCATCCGACCTTTTTCTTTAACTTGCTTTCCTTTCCCCTTATCTGTCTTAATGTCTATGATGTTGTCAATGTTAGCAATCTCAAACTGTATGAACTGCCACTTCCTGAAAAAGTACTTCTAGTCCATGCAATGGTGAAAGGTTTCTGCTAATTCCAAAGTTTTTATATAGTTATTAGTTTTCCCTTTGATGACAAATATCACATTCCCTGGGCATAGCCTCTACATTTTGTTAATAGCATCGCTATTACATTTACTTGTTCAGATTTCATTTTGCAATCAATTTTTTGTATGATCATTCTGAATAGCCACTGCTTTGCAGATTGCATAAATATCAACTTGATAAGGAGGGCACTCGGGATTACAACTTTAGTGACTTTATTTAATATATCTATACATACTTCATTTACAGCTTGCATAATTGTTTTTCTCGGAATCATACTTCATGATTGAAATCACAAGATAGTAGCATGCAGAGATAATTTTTATAGTACTAATAAAGCTGATATATAAAAAAAAATAATAAAAAAAAAAAAAAAACGCAAACGAATTTCAAATTATAGATCTTATAGTTTCACTCTCTTGGGTTTAATCTCTACTTTTGATGACATCCATTACATTTTCCACAGGTTTGAATCACTATATTTAGATGAAAAAATTCGCATTGCAAAAGATATTCGAGGAGATTATCTGGTTGTTGATCGGGCATCATATACCTGGGAAGATCAATGACTAGGAAGGCTTCATCTATATTACACCATTGTATAACAACATATTTTATTTGCTTCACCGACCTTGAAAATATAAACGTGCCTTCATTTCATAGAGGCTAGCTTGTACATTGATCGTCTAGTTTTAATTAATAATTGTTGATTTCATATTTTCACATAAATTTGTTGTCGAGGTTTTCTTTGTTGAAGTATGGGCTGAAAAGGAAGAGGTTTTAATATGCATATATTTGCATTCATATTTTGTGATATTTTTAAGTTATTAGGGTTGTTTTAGTTTTTAAATTTGTTATAATTATTTTAATTTGACTTTATATATTAGTATATATTTTATATTTAACTTTAAATTTATTAAAAAAATAAAAAATAAATATTAATACACAGATTTCCTAGATTTTAAAATATTTTAAGTTTAAAATGAATTTATAATAAAATGTTTATTTTAATATTTTGTATTATTTTTTCTAAATATTTATATTTATAACTAATGATGTATCCCTATCAAATTTGTTATATATATATATTATATATATATATATATTTTTAAATACCATATTATGTCAATTTATACCTATATGATTTCATCTTTTGGAAGAAGAAACATTACTCCTATCTCTCGAGTTGCACATACCCACATACCTTTATATTAAGTTACAAAAATACACCACACTTCTTTCAATACAATGACTTAGTTTTGCATACAATGTTATCAAATTCATTAGTTTTGCATACAATGTTAAGAAATTCATTACTTGTTTTTAAGTGGCAAAATGATATTTGTCATAACTATAAGCCAGTGGCAAAGTGATATTTGTTATAGAGAATTAGGTGAACCATTTGAAATATTTGTGCATGTCCATGTTGCGGGCAATGTAAATCCTGACCAAAATGTCTTAAAAAAACATTATTTGTAAATCATATAAAATCACTTAGAATTATTAGTGATTGTACTTTTACCCAGTTTTTCTTGTCAAGCTTATGATGTAAGAGAATTCAATCCCGGGAGCTGCTTTGCCAAATCTGGTGCATAGCATCTTATTGATCATTTTGGATTTTACTAGTCAATTTAAAAGTTTTACAAAATGTTAGTGAATAATATTCCAGCTAGGTATTTGTTTTTGAAACTTCATTTCATGCATCTCTGATTATGCATAACTGATTATGACAGCAAGAGAGTAATAATAATGGTCTCGCCTGCTGTCATCACAGATTGGGCACTTAGAGACATTTATGTTTGAAATAGTATTAAATATTTCTCAACCCTATAAACATACATGCAAAATCTAACTAGGGCAAGACAACAAAATCCTACACCATTCACCAATCATCTTGAGCTTTCCATACATAGTAGAGCATTTATTCTTGCTTGGGCAGTCAACAATAGCAAAGGGCTTGATCTAGCATCCACTAGTAACATGCTTGGATCCATTGTAGACTGCCTATGTCTAAGGAGGCACGAACATGTCCAGAACATCACCTCAACCTATTACTCTTCTTACTACCAGAGCATTTATTGAACAAACCTGATTAATCTTAAACTTTCTTTCTTTTCCTTCTGTTGTGCTGTACAACAACCCCCCATTTCATAAAAATTTTCTTTCTAACTATAATATGAAATGGGTCCCTATTAAACATAGATGTGTGAATAAATTGGTATCAACTCATCATTACAAAATCCTTCATCAAATGGTCCAACAGAAACGTTATATTATAAACCTTTTGAACAATAATGAAATCAGTCTTATGAATAAATATAAAATTCTTTATTATTGCAATAAAGCGATCACAAGGTCGCATATCGCAACAACAAAGAAAACATAATATGAAAACCCATTGACTTACTCCGATCCGAAAAGTGAACAACTATCGGTTATCGGGAAAGGCGAGCAGCAAATATAACGAAAGACCCCCCTATTTCTCCGATGAGATATCGCTATCGGCAATCGGGGGATATAACACAGCGCATGTTTAAGACACCTTTAAAATCTCCCGATGCGATAAGGTGTATCGCCGTCGGGGATCGGCAATTTTTGCAATAACATAAGTATTACGACCCGAGCTCATCCCCGATTGCGATCCGATAAATCAAAGCGCGAGTTTCAAAATAGATTTAAAAAGCTTGCATGCATTTGGATTATTATTAAAAGCCTTCCCGTTCTCGATAGCAATTTACTTGTGATTATCCGCCAAAAAACTCAAGCCACGCTTGAATGAATCATTCGGCATATAAACGATATGATGAGTATTTAAAACTCCTTTACTATGATTGACAAGTTAAGCGGCCAATTAATGAAGTAGCTATGCCGAGATCTTCCCTGAGATTGTATCTGCAGCAGTATCATTTTAATCTTTCATTACTCGCTAATTGATATAATTCTTTCATATTGGCTCACACTACCTATTCTCTGTATCACGTTCATTTTATTTCTTGCATAGAACTCCGCCGAAACAACAAGTTCAAACCAAATGGGAAAGAAATCCAAGAGATCCGCCGCAGTAGCGGCTCCCGCAGTAACAGTGCAATCCACCACTGATCCAAGACCAAGCAAAAAGGGATTGATTTCAGACACTACGTGTCTTGGCCTTGGAAACACAAGTTGGCAAAGCATATATAATTTAATTGAAGCAGAAGAGCCTGAGACAGTACCAGTACAAGCTACCGCAGATTCAACTAGAAAATCAGAGGCTTCCCTGAAAGATTTAGCTGATTCATATCTGCACCGAATAGCAGCACGTGAAAAAATTCTTCCATACACTGATGTAGTGCGATGGGCAGTAGAGGAGATCCCGGTTTTAAACAGAACATTTGTACAGTTGACGGAAGGGTCTTCGACTCATTTCAGCCTGATGACTTAAGGAAAATATATCACTTGCCCGAACCTCAAAAGAAATACAATAAAGCCTTTCTTGAGAAGTTTGCAAGTGAGAATGAGACTGAATTGGCCCCAATTCGGGAATGGAGACAGAACCCCGCAAGGCACAAACATGAATCTTCAGGTAAATACTCTGTAGATTCATTATGTTCTCCTTACTGTTATGTCAGGGCAATGATGTGTAGAATTTGGGGATTGCATGATTCTACAAAATTCACTATTGAAATGGTTCCTTTAATGGAAGCGGCAGTCAACAATGAAGTAATGGATTGGGGAAACATATTGTCAGATAAATTAGCCACTACAATTCTTGAGTTTAGAGCAAAAACTTGCGTGACCGATAGGTCTATTCCTCCGTTTTATTTTAGTGCTTATATTTTAGATACTCTTTGTTTCAATTCTGAATTCTCTGTACTGCGATGGAGATGAACTTCACAAGACCCCATGCCAATTCACATTTATCACCAAAAGTTATGGAAGGCGCACTATAAGGACTACTTGTACCAAATATGTAATGGTTTTATGTTACCTATTTATTATGCCATTTTTGATAAGCCTGCCCCAAAGATTTCTTCGGAAACATAGGTTGACCTAACCGTTGTAGGAAATTGGTTCGAGGAAGACAAGTTCACATACATAAGGGTTTTTGGTAGCCTTGCAAGACATCATGTCCGTCCTCTGTATATACCTGACAAGCTGTTAGCCCGAGAATTGGCCTACCAAATTACAATAGCAGGAACATCCAAGACTCTTAGGACTTCTAAAAAGCAGGCTTGGCCTACTTTTCCTTTGAGATGCAGTGTTTATACTTTGCACGACTACAAGCATGCGGAGAAGGAGGCAGAGAAAATAAACATGCTCAATCTTGCAACTATTCCTACTAAGCAATTCGATCCAAGGAAAGTTGCCTATACTGTGCTTGAACAAGCCAAACTTACAAGGTTTGATCATGAGAAAAATGACTTTGATGACTTGTTTTCTTCGGCAGAATCATTATCCCAGGTACAAACACTGGCCAAAATGAGATATAACAATGAAAGGCTAATAGAATTCAATAGGATCAGAGAACAGAGGTTGCAAACTCTACCTCTGGACTTATTAGCTACTACCCCAACAACACAATCAAACGAGCCTAAACAACAAATCGTTGACAAACCTCCTGCTGTAGGAAAGATTCTCGAAAGAGGAAAAGAACTAGAACAGGAAAAATAGCAGAAAACAAAAAAAAAAAAAAAAAAAAAAAAAAAAAAAAAAAAAAAAAAAAAAAAAAAAAAAAAAGACAAGGCCAGCAAAAATATCAATGTGGATACTCAGATTGATCCTAAACTACTCCAAGAATGGCAGCAATTTGACTCTATTATAAGCAATCTGGAAGGTCCACAAGGTGCCAATACACCCAAAGTAACAGATGGACAAGATACAACGTCAACAACGGTTCCGAATGAAGAAACCAACGGCCTACCCCCTAGCACAGATTTAGAAATGATTCCAAAAGATCTCTCCGATCAAATTGTTTTGCAGATAGAGGACATACCTCCATTAGATGTCTTTTACAGTCCCGAACACAAGGTTGTAGTGAAAAGACAGAGGAAAAGGAGAAGACTTGATCAATCTTCCCTGTTTCCAGCACAAACAGAGACAGCTAATGTAGTGTGGAAAGAAGAGTTTAACCCTTCCGATGACCTAACAAAGCTTTCTCAGTATGTCGGAGCTTATTCGGCAGCTACTATGGACAAAGCATCGGAAGTAAGTAATCTACTTAAAGAAAAGGACCAAGCAATTGTTTCATTGCAATCGCAGGTGTCCGAAGCACAGCAGAAAATTGAACAGTTGGAACAGCAACTATCAACACAACAGCAAATAAACAATCAATTGAATAAGCAATTGCTTGAAGAGAAACAGAGAAGAGACTCAAGCGCAATACAACAGCAAAAAGAATTATCCGAAGCATTGGCCAGGTTAAAGACAATGAATGAACTAATGATGAAAACGAAAGATGAGCAAATCACTCAACTGTCACTTCAAGTAGAGAAGTTCAAGAGTCTTCCGCAACCTGCAAATTTCAGGTCCGAAGCGCTATAGATTAGCAAAGCATTAGTTACACAGTTAAGATTGTTATGTCATAACATTTTTCTGGTTGAGCCCCTTTGTGATATAACGGCATCAATAGTTGACAAATCAGTGGATGCTAGGCAAGATTTGGAACAGGCCGATGAGACTCTGACAAACTTTCTTGCTTGGCAAGACACCAACGAAAGGCAGGCCGCAAATCTACCCAAAATTCTAGAGTCACACAAGGAGATCCTTTTCTTAGAATCGCAGTGACAGCTGATGAAAGCAGAGAGAGATTTCCAGATGCAGATTATCTACAAGTAATTTAATTGAGCTAATCAATAACACTCTTTATCTCTCTAACATGATTTCACAATGCACCCCAGGTAAATTGTTGTCAGCCAAAACATTGGAGCAAGCATGCAATCAAGAATTGCAGAAGAATGGAAGACTAATTGTCGGCATCCAAAGTTTAACTTGGGATACCTATTGGTTTTTCTTAGTAAAACCATACAGTCAAAAGGCCGCCCTCAAATGTTTAACCGATGCGATCGGTTGTATCATTCCCGAAATCTATGATGCCACATACTTAGCTCAACTACATTCTCGTCTCACTCGTCCTCCAGAATCGGAACCAATGCTTGCAATCTGCCAACTCAAATCAAAAGGAGATCATCCGAAACAATGAGTCATGCTGCCTACTGGAAACAAACTTATTTTGGAAAAGATACTCAAGATCTAGTTGTATCAATAATAGCATTTTATTTTTGTAGTTAGTTTAATTAGTATTTATAGACCCTTTCATGCATTTAGAAAGCGTCCTCAGTTTTTGTATAAAATTCAAATCTGGAAGTTGCACTATTGTGCTTCTGGTATTTTTTTTTATAAGGCTGGGCCAGTATTCCGAATTCTAACGAAGAAAGCTTTGATGGGATGTGCACTATTGCCTTGATGTGAAAGTGCTTCTAAGTTGGAAAAAAGAATTTGAATGTGATTGATATCGGGAGTGATTCAAATCACATATGGTATTATTATCTATGATCTTATGTCATCCTTTCATGTGAATCGTCATTTGTTTACTCTTGCTATCATTGGATATATGTATGTGTTTTTAACAGCAATCCTTATATTTTTCACTATTGAATGTTTAAGGAGTGTTATTCTTTTAGTCATATATGTATCAGTGATATATAAAGGATAGTGTAATAATGTTTTTAATGATTACTTTGTTCAACTACTTGAACAAAGTAATTATCATATGAATAAATGTCTTTGTTTACCAATAGAGTCATCTATATGCCTGTTTGTGGATAAGATTATCAAACGTTATACTAAAAACAAAAATTTCCCGGGATATGATAGCTATTCATATTTTTACTTTTTAGATTAAATCATTCAGCCATTACCATTATATTAGAGAAACACTCATTTATCCATCCTCTTTTTATTCATCATTGGGAAACTGGTCCCATTATTTCTAGTCGGAGCCACCACACCAAACGGAAAAGGAGTTGCATTAAGGTCGGGACCTAATGGTTTTCCCCGATGTTGCAGCGATTTTCGAGGCATCAACATTTTCTGGCGCTAGAAGGAGGGCATGAACTATGAATGGCGAGCAAACCAAAACCTATAGACCATTCTGAGAGTAAATCTCCCTCCACCTCACCTCAGACCTCCCGTTTGCATTCTGGAACACCAGTATTCAAACGAGAAGAAGAGGAGTCAACTACCACTGCTCAATCCCACCATACTCGAGATCGATTAAGTCCTGAGTCTCCTAAAGTTCAGTCTCTCATACAGAAACTTCAAGGCTTTTCGATATCACCACAAAAATCTGAAGTATCTCAAGGCAGTGAGACTTCGCAATTGAATCTACCTCACCCTCTCACCAAACTTCAAAGCGAAAAGCTCGGTATTGAACCTACTGAGTTGCCTTTACCGAAAAGGAAAAAGGCTAAAAAGAACACTGAAGGATCGAACAGTGAGACCTTCTCATCATCATCCTCCATTTCATCTTCTCTAGTGCGAAGTCAACCATCCACTCCTCCATTACACATTGTTGTTCAGCAGGGATCAGCAACTTCAACATCCCAACCTATTCAATCTTCAATACCAACTCCTCCCCAAACATCAGGAATATCATCAGCAATATCATTTGTTATTAGTTCTACGATGGCTCAGAATCCATGGAATAGTCCTGGTGCGGTCACTATGCTTCCACCATTACATCCATTGCCAGATTCTCCTGAAAAATGGTTGCCGAAATTTAATCCAGATGCCGGAACACTAGCCGAAGAACATATTAACAATTTCATGTTATCAGTTAATTTAAAAAGAGTGACACAAGAAGATGTTGTCGTTAGGCTTTTCCCTTATACTTTACAAGGATCCGCTGGGTCTTGGTATTTTTCCCTGCCCTCTGGATCCATTACCAGCGGGAACATTTTTCAAGAACAATTTCTCACTAAGTATGGCGATGATAGATCTTTAGCAACATTAATCAACAATCTTTCGAATCTTAGGATAGAATCTAGAGAACCTATCAAGGAATTTAACTCGCGATTCAATAAACTCTTGAATAAGATTCCAACCGACTCTAAACCAAGTGAGCAAATCAGAAGCGAATGGTATATAATAGCCCTACCTTCAAATATAGCCATTTTTGTAGATAGAGCTGCAAAACCAACTTTAGCTGAAAACATTAAAGAGGCGCTTGCTATAGAGAAACGCATTATTGCTTTAGAAAAGAAAGCTACTCTTGAAGATAGAAAATCCAAAAAAGTTTCTTTTAAAGATGATTCAAAGAAGAAAACCCCTAAAGATCCATATGATATGGAGGGTCTGCAAAAGGTCCTCAAGACTATGTCAAATGAAATGGTTGAAATCAAAAAACAAGTAGTTGAAACTTCAACAAAGAAGCCATTTAGAAATTTTAAGAAACCTAAGTCAAAACCACCAAATGCTATATCTAATGCAAACTCAGATCCTGAAGAGGAAGAAGAAGATGAAACAGTCTTACCATTCGACGAACCCGAAGAAGAGGAGATTGTCGAATGCCATGGGATGTGGGACTTCATTTTACCTAACTCCGATACAGAAAATGAACAAGAAGCTTTCCCTGTAACTACCAGGAGTAAAGGTACTCCTGAACCTGTTCAGTGAATTTCAAAGAAAAGGAGTGCAGGTACCACTACTATAAAAGAAAAGGTTCCCACAAAGAAATCTGCGGCGATAACATCCCAAAATCAACCATCATCCTCAAACATACCCTCAACATCTAAGACGTTGGTAGTATCGGATTCAATGGATTACAATATTATCGATGATATGAAGAAGACAAAGGCAAACATTACTATGTTTGAACTTAGCAAACTCAAATACCAGTAGAAATTACTTCTTAAGAAACTAAATGCAGTACCTTCTTCAACTTTTCCTAATGTTGTGTTCTCCAAAGCTGCAAATGATTCAGGTCAACCACCTCCCGGTAGAGTAAAAGCTACTGATGTAGTTTTAATCGGGGACAGATCAAATTCTCATACTCCCCCTTTTCTCTTGACCTATGAGATCTATAATAGAAATCTACACAACTGTTTGATTGACTCAGGGGCATCCTCTAACATAATGCCAGCTTCAGTTTGTTCCAAACTGAACATTGAACCCCAAAAGTCTACAATTCATATTGTACAGTTGGATAGAACCAAGGTCCAGGTTTTAGGGGAAATCAACTCCGTAACTATCCGGTTATCAGCTGATCCACGAGTGGTTCAGAGAATTGATATTTTAATCGCTGATATACCTGAATTTTATGGTTTAATTTTGAGTAGAGACTGGTCTGAGAAACTCCACGGTTATTTTTCTACCGATTGGTCCCATATGTGGCTACCTTCTAAAGGAAAGCCAAGTCAGATCAAAATCGATCGGGAGAAACATATGACCCATACTGTCACTGAATTTGAGCAAGAGAATCAACCAATAGCATTCAATAACAATATTTTGGGGAATTACTCATCCGAATCATTCTTTGGCAATTTCACTGCCCAACCATCTCCTTTCTCAGTTAATAATTTCAAATCCCAAATTGAAAATTTTTCACAAACCGATAAATCAAAATGTGTCAATATTGTTGAGGAAACTGTAAATAAAATTGTTGATAATTCTTTATTTTGGTCACTATACTTTGATGAGTCTAAATCTAGTGAAGGTGCAGGAGCAGGGTGTATTTTAGTTAGCCCTGAAGGAGAAAAAACTATGTTATCATGTAAATTGGAATTTGAATGCACAAATAATACGGCTGAATATGAGGCCTTAGTTCAAGTACTATACAAAGCTATTGGTCTTAAAGTTCAATATTTGAAAGTGTTTGGTGATTCAGAAATTGTTATAAAACAAGTTAGAAATACAATTCACTGTCTTTCTAGTCATCTCAAACATTATCAGTCTTTGGTGCAGGAACTCATATCTCAATTTTTAGCATTCAATATTTCTCCTATCCCTAGATCCCAGAATGCAGCAGTAGACTTGCTAACTAATGTTGCTTCCAAACTCTTACCTTCTGAAGATTACAGCCCAGACAGATTTTCAGTAGAGTTAATTTTTAGACCATCAATTCCCGACAATGTCACCAATTGGCGAGTGTTCAATCATGACGAAGACATTTTAAATTTCTTGACTTCCAACAAGTCCTATGATGATCAAATCATTGAGGAAAGTGATCATGACCTTCAAATGAAGGAAACGCAAGAAGAAAACTCAATACCAAAACCAGTGGTTAAGCTAGAAGATCTTTATGATATTAAAGACAGGTTTAAACAGGTGACCAATTCAAAGCTCTAGAGTTCCACTTTAAGATTTGAATTAATAAACCTAGGTACTGAGGAAAACCCTCAAAACATCAATTTAGGATTAGGACTTTCTTTAGAAGAAAGAACAACATTCATTAGGTTATTACAAAAAAATAAATGTCTTCGCTTGGAAATATGATGATTTGAAAACATATGATGCATCGATCATTCATCATACTATTCCAATGCTTTCTAAACAAAAACCAGTCCAACAGAAGTTAAGGAAAATTCATCCTAACTTAGAAAGTCAAATAAAAACCGAACTAAACAAACTCTTGAAGGCTAAGATCATTTTCTCTGTCAGACATTCAAACTAGGTGTCCAATATGGTGCCTGTTAGAAAGAAAAATGGCGACATCAAGATTTGCATAGATTTTAGAAATCTTAATAAAGCAAGCCAAAAGGATACTCCATTCAGTAGCTGGTTTTGAGTTAATGTCCTTTTTAGATGGTTTTTTAGGATGTAACCAGATTTTGGTCCATCCTGATCACAGGCTTAAAACTACCTTCAGAATTAAATGGGGAACTTATGCTTACCAAAAAATGCTTTTTGGACTTATCAATGCAGGAGCTACATTCCAAAGAGCAATGGATATAGCTTTCAAAGGATTGATCAATAAAACAGTGGTTGTCTATTTAGATGATATCACTGTATTTTCCAAGAAAAGGTCTAATCATTTACATGATTTAAAACAAATCTTTGAACGCTGCAGAAGGTATGGTATCTCGCTCAATCCAAAAAAGTATTTTTTTGCTCTTAATCAAGGAAAGCTCTTGGGCTTCATTGTTTCAAAAGATGGTATTTATATTGATCTAGATAAAATTAAAGAGATTTATGATATTCCATTCCCTCATAATAAAAAATCCATGCAGCCATTTTTGGGTCAAATTAACTTTGTTCCCTCATGCCCAAAAACCTCAGAACAAGCAAGGCTCAGTGAGATTCCATGATAAGGGTGTTAACCCTGGTCCCACTAGGAAGGGTGGAGGTATTACCCACCGTTTATCCTCCGAAACCTGGAGTCATGGTAGGACTGTGCAAATCACACTCCCCTAGACGCGTGATGATGACTGTCAGATGCCTACTGGGCAATCAAGTTGATAGAATTGACGCTGATACCCTTAAAAGCCTATGAATGGTTAGTCAGCATAGTTGATGCCATGACATACTCTAGTAGAGGACAGATAGGATGGAAGCGGAAAAGATTAGGAAGGATAGGAAGATTATAGAATAGCTAGGAAACCAACTAGGGTAGAACATGGATATTATAGTTGTAAAATTTTAAAATATTAAAGAAAACAAATTCAATTTTGTAATGTAAAGACTTATATTCTCACAATAATCATTAATATATTTTAGAAACCCTAACTTCGGGACGAAGTTTTTGGGAGGGATGTATGTAATGACCCACCTATAGCTATAAATAAAATATAAGTAATAGCATACATACAAGACCTCCATACGATAGCTACGTATGCATGGACCCGTATGTAACGTACTATATATATGATAAACCCTCAAACGAACAGAAAATGTTAATTTTAATGTTAAATTTTAATTTGTGAAATTATTTTAATGAAAAAATATATATTGTGCTCATCCTGGAGTAAAAAAAATGTATACTGATACCAAGAAACTCTTCTTCTGGTCAGGCATGAAACTGATATTGTTCAATTCGTTGCAAGATGTTTGGAATGTCAACAAGTAAAAGTTGATCATTGTCATCCAGCAAGTCTCTTACAACCTCACGACATTCCTATGACCAAATGCGAGATCATTTCTATGGATTTTATCACTAGGTTACCTCTTACTTCTCAAAGACAATGCTATTCTGGTGGTAGTGGATAAATTAACGAAAAGCGCCCATTTCATTCCCGCAAGAGATACTTACGAATTTGTTGACGTAGCTCGAGTGTTCATAAATGAAATTATCATATTTCATGGAGTACCTAAAAAGATCATATCAGATAGAGATTCATGATTCACTTCAAGATTCTGGACTTGCATACAGTCAGCCTTAGGAACTTAACTAAATTTGAGTACAGCTTATCATCCTGAAACAGATGGGCAAACAGAAAGGGTAAATCAAGTACTTGAAGATATGTTGAGGATGTATGTTATGGATCAGCGATCACACTGGGAAAAGTATTTATCCTTAGTCGAATTTGCACACAATAACAGTTACCACAGTTCGATCAGAATGCCTCCTTTTGAAGCATTATACGGCAGACCTTGCAAAACACCGTTAAGTGGGGACAGGTTAGAAGATCGGGTGATAATAGGGCCAGAATTAATCCAAGAAATGGAGGAGCAGGTAAAACAAATTAGACAACAGTTAAAAGAAGCATAGGATAGACAAAAGAGTTATGTTGATGCTCACAAAACTGATAGGAATATGAAGTAGGGGATCAGGTTTTAATCCGCATCAAATCAAATAAAAGCATTATTCGATTCGGAAAAGGGACAAAGTTGTCACCCCGATTTATTGGACCATTTAAAGTCAAGGAAAAAGTTGGACCTGTCGCCTATCGTCTTGCACTGCCACCTCACTTGCATAAAGTTCATAATGTATTTCATGTATCTGTATTAAGGCATTATATAGCTGACAAATCTCATAACCTTCAATGAAAGGAACTGCAGGTATCAAACGAAGGAATCATATTAGTCGAACCATTACGTATAGTGGAACGTAGGGTTCGACAGCTCAGGAATCGTTTGGTAGACCAAGTCAAGGTCCAGTGGGACAAGTATAGTCTTGGATCAGCTACTTGGGAAGGTAAGGAAATCATATGTCAAAAATACCCCAAATTGTGTCAATTTTGAAGAACTTTAAACCATATTTTGTATATATTTACTTTACCTTAAATCAGAAAATCAAAACCATTTTGGAATGATCACATATAAACGTGAATTTTTATGATATGTTATCTGTTTAATTCCACTAGTACATGGATACCAAGACAGAATATGTTATTGATCTTACTGAATTATAGTTATCAAGACAGAATATGTTATTGATCTTACTGAATTATAGTTATCAAATAAAGTTTAATATTTGAGTAATTTTGCCTCTGATGGGAATTAAGATATTATAATTTTGTTTCATTTATGCATATCGATATGATTGATGAGATGGAAATAAAAGAATGATTACATTTTAATATGAAAGTTAAAAACATGAGTAAGATATGGCCAAGTATGTTATACTATAGTTAACATGTATGAATTTTACATAAACTATTTATTTTGAATATATTGATGCATATTTTATAATGTATGGACAAGTGTTTATGTTACAGATAACATCATTACCAAGATGACCACGCGATAACAAAAACTTCAGAACAATTAAGGCTCAAAGAAATTCCATGATAAGGGTGTTAACCCTGATCATACTAGGAGGGGTGGAGGTATTACCCACCATTTATCCTCCAAAACCTGGAGTCATGGGAGGACTGTGCAAATCACGCTCCCCTAGACGTGTGATGATGACTGTCAAATTCCTACTGGGCAATCAAGTTGATATAATTGACGCTGATACCCTTAAAAGCCTATGAATGGTTAGTCAGTATAGCTGATGCCATGGCATACTTTAGTATAGGACGGATAGGATGGAAGCGGAAGAGATTAGGAAGGATAGGAAGATTATAGAATAGCTAGGAAACCAACAGGGGCATAACATGGATATTATAGTTGTAAAATTTTAAAATATTAAAGAAAACAAACTCAATTTTGTAATGTAAAGACTTATATACTCACAATCATCATTAATATATTTTAGAAACCCTAACTTCCGGACAAAGTTTTTGGAATGAGGGATGTATGTAATGACCCACCTATAGCCATAAATAAAATATAAGTATTAGCGTACATACGAGACCTCCATACGATCGTTGTGTATGCATGGACCCGTATGTAACGCACTATATATATGATAAAGCCTCAAACGAACAGAAAATGTTAATGTTAATGTTAAATTTTAATTTGTAAATTAAAATTTATGAAATTTATAAAATTAATTAATTAAAATTATAAATTAAATTAATTCATTAAAATAATAAATAAACTTTATCAAATCAAATTTACATATTCGAATAAAATCACCAAATCAAATAAGATTTTGTTTTATAAAATTAACACGTATCAAAATTAGGACACGGAGATAGAGGGAGGTGGTGAACGGAGACTTAAAAGAAGGAAGGTTATCTTGAGAGAAGGGTGAAAAAGAATGATGAGGGGGCGGTTGGAGGAAGTACAGTTGAGAGGAGGAAAATTTGTAACTCGAAGTTATCGACAGTAAGGACTCAGCCTTGTTTGTTCTGAGGTTTTTGGGCACGGGGGAATAGGTTGCAACAATTGAGAAGCATTCTAGACTAAGTACCTAGGTTGTACTCAGTTTGGCTGGGAGGTTATGGTCTTTTGGTAACGGGAGTGAGAGTGGGAGCAAATTCTGAAGCATCTTCATCTGCAGGAAGCCAGGTAGGTACTCCACATCAAATTAATAAATTTTGATATATGAATTTTGGTTAAACTTTAAAGCAGGTTTCATGCAGATTCCATATTTTGTTTAAATTAAATAGCTAGTAAAAATTTTTAGAGCATTACAGGGCACATTGGGAGTATTCAGAAAGCATAGGTCCTCATGTAACAATTCGAAATTTCCCAAACAAAAAAACAGAAAAGGCCCCGCGGAACTGTGTGAATTGTCCACCTTCTCTTGGATCTGCTCACGATCCGCGACGGATACATGCCCTGAACCTCCACGGATCTACAACCGATCCTTTCTAGATCCACGGATCAGGTAGCCAATACCGCGAATTGGGCCCTTGCAGATCCAATTTTCCAAGAATCGCCAAAAAATGGCAGAACCGCAGATCCAAGATTCGCAGTTTCATCGGAGGATCGGTGGCGAATCCACATGGGACATGATTCCACCTCTTGATCCTTACGGGTGGTGACGGTTCCTGCAACATTGGTCCTACCCAACTCAGCCTCTAAGAATGACTCGTTAGCCCCTCTAGAAATTGTCCCAGCCTCTCGTCCCTATCCATCCAGCCAGTTCCGTAGCCCAGCCATCGTATCCATCCTGCCTGTACGATGTGTTCCATCCATCTATTATGGGATAAAGGTGGGATTCCTGGGCAATGTGATTTAGACTCAACAAAACGCAACTGAATCAACCCTCACACCAGCTAAATTGAATTCTACTTTTGAAGTTTCCTGCAAAGTACCTACATAGCCTCACTGAGGAAACTCGACCTTCCTGTAGCTGACTCTCTGGAATAGTAAAAATTCCATCGGACTCACTGTCTCTGTGTCCCCTCTTTAGCTCAAAATTATCTCTGTTGAATCACTGCAACTGGGAAACTCGATCACTACTATGGAACTCGACTTCACAATTGTATCTTCTCCAACCCCATCAACCTCCTCTTATAATCTCTAATTGGAACACCAACGGCCATGATTTGTTGATTTTTGCATAGCATCAGATGTGTTCTAACTCCGAAATTTTGTGGAGGGGCTAGAACACATGAGATCTCCAAGACCCAGAAATCATTTGGAGAAATTCCACCCGGAGTGCATGTTATTCAAATAATTAATTATTTTTAATGGTGCCTAAGTTAAAACTTAGGAAATTAAAATAATTAAAGTGAATTAATGTAAATATGGGAGAGAAGCTTCTAAGTGATGAGGATCAAATCTAATTTAATCTTAGTCATTGATTAGAGATTAGATCACAGCCATTGCTTTCTCAATAGGGAAAATATAAAGAAAGGCCTGGGGTCAGTTGGAGAACACACACAAGGAGAGCAGCACTTGAGCTAGATTGAAATTATGGGGCGTGGTATGCTGAGAATTTCGAAGTAAGCTTCTCATCTAGAGAGGGGCAGTTCAGCAACGGGACTTTTGTCCAAGGCCAAGAATATATAACAGAGAGGCAGAGAAGCACCGGGGAGAGACAGTGTAGCTCTAGGAGGGTGACGCAGGGGTTCGAGGGCTGACGCAGTCACGTAGAGGCAGCGCTAAGGTTTCTGTTAGGCAGATCATGCATCGATTCAACAAATCAATTTCTAAGCCGAGAAGGCTCACCAGGAGGGTGAGGCAGCTCCTAGAGGAGGTGACACAATTCTAGCGCAGAGGTGGGAGTAGCCATCGTTGCATAGCACTGGGGATAGCGCAGTCGCCTGTGGGGTTTGTTCATCTAGTTGTTGGATCTGCCAAAATATCTGTCTCTGGATAGAGGTACTTTTGTCAGGTTTATTCTCTGTTAGGTGAGCCGGATTTGGCACCCTAATTGTATTCAGAAATCTGCATAATAATAAAACCCTCATATCTGTTACACCGGTTTTCCCACACTAGGTTTTTCCGAGGATGTTTAATCCAAAAATAAGTGTGTCCTTTGTGTGGTTGTCTCATTTATTTTTTCAGTACTTGATCTGTAAATTGGTGTAGGCTACAGTGTATTTGCATTAATATTTTCTGAATATTCATGAAAATAACTAGTTAAAAAGAAGAGCACAAGTAGGTAATGCAAATCAGTTTACTACAGTAGGATTTCTGATTTGTTAGATTTAGAAATTTTCACATGGTATCAAAGCAATTGCAGATCAAGGAGGGTTGAAGCCATCAATGAAAGGACAAAGGAAAAATATGTGCGTGAAGACAATTGTCTCAAGAGACAGCGCAGTTTCAGACCTAGAGAGCAAAGGAGGGGTGACACAGTCACCAAGGGAGGCTCACGCAGACCCTGCATCAACCTGATTGGGTGACGTTGTCGTTGCAGAGGGCAGCGCAGTGGTTACTGGTCCAATGCAGAGACTATTGAGTCTCGTTTTTCCAGTTGCTAGGGGTGCAACATAGATTTTATCTGGAGTTGCTGGTGGGGTGTTGATTTTGTTGGCGCAGAATAGTACTTAGTGGGACAAAAGGAAAGTAGAGGGAACCGGTTCCTCAAAAGATTCCATGCTAAGAAATCTAGATCCAGTGTTGAGCAGTAGCAAAGAGATCAGAGTGGGCTGGTTCAACAGTGGTTGGCAGAGGGATTTCTGTAAAGGAAATCAAAATTTAGAGGGAGCTTGTTCTTTAGAGGATTTCTAGCGCCAAAGAAATCCATATCCGAGTTTTTGCTGGGGCAGCAGCAATAGAGGGAGAAGAGAAACACTTCGAGATTTTTTTTGGCAGAGATGGCAACCACATCTCCAGGAGGGAGGTGGGGTGATCTAGAGATGTAGTTCGAAAGCACTGCAATAGGGCAGGATCCTTGAGGTGCCCAAACTCTTGGATCACATATGGCTATGAGAGTCCTTAATGGCAGTAGCAAAATGACGGGAGTCAGTTGGTGCGAGGGATGATGGAGCAACATTCGCAGAGCTAGAGTTCCAAAGTCTGAAGCAGCACAATGGAGTGTTGCAGCAATGTGGAAGGCACAGAACAAATGCAACAACAGCACAGTACCATCAGTGGGTTAGCACAGATTAGCAACAGAGGTAGCTTCAGCGTCAAGGGGCATCCATACTAACCAGCATGTCAACTTTTGGGTGGCTTTTAAGTTGCTTACTTCTCAGCAACTGAGTTGCATTGCAGCAGTTAGCAGTGGCAGTGCCATGGGAAGCATGATGCAGCGTATTGAGAGGGAGCTGCAGTACAGATGTCGCAGTGGCAGTGGCAGTGTCATGGGCAGCAATACAGATTTCAACAGCGCAGTGGATGAAGGGTAGCAGGCCAAGCATCAGCAGCACAGAGGACCGATGTCGTGGATCAATGTGATACCTCTGTTGGGAAGTATTATCAGAGCACATTCCTCGCTAAGAGGGAGTGTTGATTTTTGGGTAGCATCGGATGTGCTCTAGCTACAAAATTTTGTGGAGGGGCTAGAACACATGAGATATTCAAGACCTAGAAATTGTTTGGAGAAATTCCTCCCAGAGTGCATGTTATTCAAATAATTAATTATTTTTAATGGTGCATAAGTTAAAACTTAGGAAATTAAAATAATTAAAGTGAATTAATGTAAATATGGGTGAGAAGCTTCTAAGTTACGACGATCAAGTCTAATTTAATCTTAGCCATTGATTAGAGATTAGATCATGACTATTGATTTCTCAACAGGAAAAGTATAAAGAAAGTCTTGGGGTCAGTTGGAGAACACACATAGGGAGAGCAACACTTGAGCTAGATCGAAATTATGGCGCGTGGTTTGGTGAGAATTTCGGAGTAAGCTTCTAGTGCAAAGAGGGGCAATTCAGCAACGGGACTTTTGTCTAACGTCGAGAACACATAACAGAGAGGCAGAGCAGCACCAAGGAGAGACAGTGCAGCTCCAGGAGGGTGACGCAGAGGTCGGAGGGCTGACGTAGGCACGCAGAGGCAGCGCTGGGGTTTTTGTGAGGCAAATCGAGCATCGATTCAACAGATCGATTTCTGAGCTAGGAAGGCTCACCAAGAGGATGACGCAGCTCCTAGAGGTGGTGATGCAATTCCAGCGCAGAGCAGGGAGCAGCCATCGTTGCACAGCATTAGGGACAGCGTAGTCACCTGTGGGATTTGTTCATCCAGTTGTTGGATCCGCCAAAACATTTGTCTCCGGATAGAGGTACTTCTGCCGGGATTATTCTCTTGTAATATTCCTAATTAGCCATGGCTAATTGGAATATTCGATTTTGCTCAATTTTGCCTTCTATAGTTATTTGTAAATAAAAAGGTGAGGAAAAGGGGAAATAACTCACTTTTAGAATAAAAGTCACTTCCTAGTAGCACAACGTTGTGACTTAAAGGGGAGCCAAGGCGGCCAAAGGACCACACAGAGATGGGGCCCACGCAGACACTTGGAGGGACTGCGCAGATAGGAAAAGGAACACGTGGCAAGAGGAGATTACGTTGGAGGAGGTGAGCCTTGGGATTGAGAGAAGCCAATGCTATAAAGGAGAGAGGATCCTCCTCATTTTGGCATTCAGTTATGAGCATTTGAGCTAGTCACTTCGACTTGGAGCACGCTGGCTGTTTAACATGTCTGCAGCACTGTTTAGTGCACTGAGTGTCTCCGTTCGGAGATCTCACCCTTAGACCCGGGGGACTTCGAGTGCCTACTCGGGCAAGGTAGTTTCAGCAGTCTTTTTGCAGTAGTTTTGGTCTTTGGCATTGAGGTGGAGCTGAGTATTGGAGGACTGCGCAGTCTTGAGAGAGAGGGATGCAGTTCTTTCGGGGGCAGTTCCGGATTGGGGGTTTGTGGAGGAGTTGAGCTGGGATATTGAGCAAGGGATCAGCTCTTGTATATTGGAGGAGTTTGGCAGAGTTTCAAGCAGTATTTTGGAGGATTCTACTCAATGGCAGTGCAGGGCCTTGTGGGATTGTGTGATTCCCCAAGAGGGCGATTTTTGAGGGTCAGCCATTTTAGAAAGAATTTCTGGGTTTTTTCTGGGTTTTCTGAGTAGAGGCAGATTCCAAAGTTTCAGTATTTTCTAGGGAGGGGAACAGCCCCAAATCCTCATTTGATTTCTAGTAGTCGCAGCAACACGGCAGTTCTCCAACAGCATCCACGCAGTTCAGAGAGAGGCCATTCCTTTGCTATTCTGAGTGTATTTCTTCACTTGCCTGGTGCAAGTCAAGGTGCCATCCTTTTGATCACCTCCTATATTCATTCCATTACTCAGTATAATAAAATGGCTTAGCATTTCTCTCTGCATTTCTCGAGTATCTGCTTGTATCTCATGTTCACATTATTACATATTGCACCACTGTTATTTTTATCATTTTGAGTTCCCAGTTATTATATTATTTGTGCGTCTTTGGTTGGAGTTTACTGGGGTTTTGGGGAATATCTCTGAAACGGGATATTACAGTGGTATCAGAGCATAGATTTGGCTCAGCCTGTGGAGCTAGCAACCTATGACACCGGGGGAAAACCCCTACATCTGTTACAGAGGTAGGAGATACAGAAACACTGGGCATAGGTTAGAGAACACCTACGGAGAGGGAGACTATGTTCCGGTGGTGGACATAGAACAGGAGGAGCCTATGGTGAACGCAGAACAGGAGGAGCCTAGGGTGGACACAAAGCAGCAGGATCCGATGGCAGATGAGGACAGGAAGAGATTTGCGGACATGCTCCTCAAATCAGTGTTGGATCTGTCGAGGCAGATCGAGGTGATGGGGCAGAGATTCACGGCAATGGAGGCTAGACAACGAGAGAACCCACGAGTTTTCCACGTTGGCGAGGGATCAGGTACATCCCACCATTTTGCAGAGCAGGGTGCCACTCAGCATGATATTACTCGGTAGATGGCCTCACATGCCCCTACACGCTCTACCATGCCCACTTTCCTAGGAGCAGACACGGGGGCCGGAGCCCAACAGGAGGCAGAGCCGGGTCATATGGGCGATTATTTTGCAGAGTACCAAGCCTAAGGGCAGGAGTTCAGGGATGCTCTCTCATTCAGAGACTTTGTTCAGCTCCAGCGGGATAGTAGACCCCGCGACCATCACAGAGGACATCGGCATTATCACGATGGAGACACCCACTGCACAGCTAGTAGGTTCCACTTGCCTACGTTTGATGGTTCATCAAACAGTTCGGCAAGGTCTTGGGTGGAGAAGCTGGACATCTATTTCCAGCTTAACCAGATGTCAAAGGCAGAGGCCATCAAGGTGGCAACGTTACATTTGGATGGTGAGGCCCAGGATTGGTGGTTCCATGGGATGGTTACACTCAGACACTCCTCAGTGACGACATATGCCAAGTTCACCAGGAGATTGATGGAGAGGTTTGACCGGAGGGATCCGGAACAGCACTTTGTTGAGCTGACGAGGCTCAAACAGACGGGGAGCCCAGAGACCTACATTGCAGACTTCCTGAGGATTTTAGTGATGGTACCAGATCTATCCACGGCACAGAGGATCTACATGTTTGTTGAGGGGTTAGCAGAGCCACTTCGGGGTCTAGTCAGATCCACTAGACCAACCACACTCCAGGATGCTATCAACAGGACACAAGACTTACAGGATGCCTTACCCAGGACCTGGACACCTTACCCCTAGAGATAGGCTTTCCAGCCTAAGGGGAAGGACGTGAGGATTCCGCCTCCAAAGGGGAATCCAGGACGAGCACAGATTGATGACGATGCCAGGAGGGAGTTGAAGAAGAAGCAGTTGTGCTTTCCCTGCCAGGAGCCATGGGCACCAAGACATAGATGTGCTACTAGCAAAGCACATTTTATTGAGGTCTTCTCCAAGAGCAACGGGGAGGAGGATGAGAAGGATGACGTGGAGGCAGGAGATAGTCATGCTGTGCAGGGTCCCTTGCCGCCTCCACCACCAGCAGCAGGTGGTGTAGCTTTTGCACCTACTGGAGGAGCCCTTGTAGCATTGCGAGGAGTTCCCAACTGTTTGACGCTGCGCGTACGAGGGACAGTACATGGCCAGCAAGTATCCGTTTTGGTTGACAGTGGGGCCACCCACAACTTCATCGATGCACACATGGTTGAGCGGAGTGGTATACAGACAGAGAAATTCGATGGATTCTCAGTTTTGATCCCAGGCGATCAGACCATGGTATGTGCTTGTTATGTTCCAGAGTTATCAGTAACGATGGGCACCTACACAATGACTGACCACTTCTTCGTGGTCAATATTCAGGACACCAACATAGTACTGGGTGTTCAGTGGCTTATCACTCTAGGGAAGGTCACTACAGATTGGAAGGCCCTAGAGATGGAGTGGGATGATGAGAAGACAGGGAGGCATGAGAAGATACGAGGGCAGCACACATATCTGCCTCAAACTATTTCGGCTCATTGGATGGAGGCAGTCTTCCGGAAAGGAGACATAGAGTGGGCAGTGGAGCTACGTGCATCAGAGGCAAGGACTACAGGGCAGACAGTGCACCCGGAGATACAGTCCATCCTTGACCGGTATGCCACAGTATTTGGGGAGATTCCACCGGGACAGCCACCGGACCGAGGGTTTGAGCACACCATTGAGCTTGAGCAAGGCATACAGGGAGTGATTACTACCCCCTATATGCATCCCAAGGCCTATTGGGATGAGATTGAGCGGGCCATTCAGGAGTTGCTAGCTCTTGGGCACATTCGACCGAGCACGAGTCCTTTTGCTTGTTTCGTGGTGTTGGTGAAGAAGAAGGACGACACATTAAGGATGTGCATTGACTACAGGGCCCTGAACAAGAAGACACTAAAGAACAGGTACCCCATACCCAGGATCGATGAGTTGATGGATGAGTTGAGAGGAGCACGGTTCTTCTCGAAGATTGAATTTGAGATCTGGGTACCATCAGATTCGCGTGAGGGAACAGGACATTCCCAAGACCGCCTTCAGGTGTCACTATGGGCACTTTGAGTTTTTGGTGATGCCCTTCGGGCTAACCAATGCCCCAGCCACATTCCAATCTTGCATGAATCACATCTTCCGCAGTCACTTAAGGAAGTTTGTGTTGGTGTTCTTTGATGATATCCTCATTTACAGCAAGACTTGGGAGGAGCATCTCCAGCACATTGAGACAGTATTGCGCATCTTGGAGGAGCAGCGATTCTATGCCAAGCTCTCCAAGTGTGAGTTTGGGTTCACAGAGATGTTATACTTGGAACACATCATAGGGGTGGACAAAATGAGGGTCCACGAGGAGAAGATCAGGGCCATCAGAGATTGGCCGAAGCCGAGAAACGTGACAGAACTTCAAGGATTCACTGGCATTTGCACTTACTACCGGAAGTTCGTCAAGGGTTTCTCACAGCTTGCTGCACCACTAACAAATTTGACGAGGAAGGAGGCATTCAGTTGGTCGGATACAGCACAGCGAGCCTTTGACAAGCTCAAGGAGGTTATGAGCAGCTGCCCAGTACTTGCATTGCCAGATTTTACGCAGCCATTTGTTTTGGAGTGTGATGCGTCGGGAGAGGGGATCAGCACAATGTTGATGCAGGGAGGTCACCCTATAGCCTTTGAGAGCCGGAAGCTCCTTCCGCATGAGAGGTTGTATTCTATATACGACAAGGAGATGTTGGTCATCATGCATGCATTAGCCAAGTACCGGCAGTATTTGGTGGGTAACAGGTTTAGGGTGAGGACTAATCACAACAGCCTCAAGTTCTTTTTGGAGCAAAAGCAACTACAGGAGAGGCAGCAAAAGTGGATCAGTAAGATCCAAGCGTATGACTTTGACATTGAGTATGTCAAGGGTAAGAACAACGTGGTAGCAGATGCCCTTTCACGTAGACCAGCCACGTTGTCTCTTATGAGTTTGGACGCAGACTGGAGGGCTCGACTCCTAGGAGAGTACTGCAAGGATAGATTCGCATGTGAGGTTCTGGACGGGCAGGTGGTGGATGACAGGTATAGGGTGGTCGATGAGATCATCTACTACAGGGACCGGATCTTCTTGACTGAGGGATCTCAGCTCAAAAAGAAGATACTTCAGGCGTCACATGATTCACCATTGGCAGGTCATCAGGGGTTTACCAAAACCTACAGGGCCATTAGAGAGAGGTTCTCATGGAAGGGCCTCAAGGAGGACGTACTCCAGCATGTCTAGGAGTGCAATGTTTGCCAGAGAAACAAGGGGGAGATGAACCATCTAGCAGGACTATTGCAGCCTCTTCCCATTCCGAAGGGGAAATGGGAGTGTATCTCAATGGACTTCATCACAGGGTTGCCCATGGTACAGGGCAAGGACTGCATCTTTATCATCATTGATCGACTGACAAAGTACTCACACTTTTTCGCCATATCCGCACACTACACAGCAGCGCAGGTGGCCGAGCTGTTCTTCAGAGAGATTTTCAAGTTACATGGTCTTCCCAAGACCATCACCAGTGACAAGAACAGGCGTTTCATGGGCAGATTTTGGCAGGAGCTTTTCCGGTTGGTGGGGACGGAGTTGACACCGAGTACCAGTTATCACCCACAAATGGACGGGCAAACAGAGATAGTTAATAAGTGGCTGGAGGGCTACTTGCGTAACTATGTCAGTGGGCAGCAGTGAGCATGGTTGAAGTCGCTGCATCTGGGGAAGTATTGCTACAACACTACACATCACATGTCCATTGGTATGTCACCATTTTATGCTTTGTATGGATATCATCCCTTATCTTTTGCTGACGTGATGTTTGGTGCTAGCAAGGCTCCGAGAGCCAAGATTTGGATCCAGGAGAGTCAATATATTCTTCGAGCTCTCAAGGATAATATGGCTATAGCGCAGAACCAGCAAAAGTTGTATGCTGACAAGGGTCGGGTGGAGAGACAGTTGAGGTAGGGGACTTGGACTACCTATGATTACAGCCATACCAACAGTTGTCACTGAAGCAAAAGGGGGCTGAGAAGCTCAAGCCCTGCTTTTATTGGCCATACAGGGTGATACGCAGGATTGGGCAGGTTGCATATGACTTGGAGCTGCCCCAAGGCAGCAAGATTCATAACGTCTTTCATGTATCATGCCTGAAGAAGGCATTGGGGCAGCATGTGACAGTGACAGATGAGCTACCACCCACGGATGATGAGGGGCATTTGGTGTTGCAGCCAGAGGCTATTATTGATACCAGGGAGAGGCAGCTACGGAACAGGACAATCCGGGAATTCTTGGTGAGGTGGAAGAATTTGCCAGATGAGGATGCCCCTTGGGAGAGAGAAAATTTTGTAGCATCCATCACTTCAGTTGCTTGAGGACAAGCAACATTTTGCCGAGGGAGACTGTAATATTCCTAATTAGCCATGGCTAATTGGAATATTCAATTTTGCTCAATTTTGCTCAATTTTGCCTTCTATAGTTATTTGTAAATAAAAAGGTGAGGAAAAGGGGACATAACTCACTTTTAGAATAAAAGTCACTTCCTAGTAGCACAACGTTGTGACTTAAAGGGAGCCAAGGGGGCCAAAGGACAACACAAAGATGGGGCCCACGTAGACACTTGGAGGGACTGCACAGATGGGAAAAGGAATACGTGGCAAGAGGAGATTATGTTGGAGGAGGTGAGCCTTGGGATTGAGAGAGGCCAAAGCTATAAAGGAGAGGGGAGCCTCCTCATTTTGGCATTCAGTTATGAGCATTTGAGCTAGTCACTTCGACTTGGAGCATGCTGGCTGTTTAGCCTGTCTGCAGCACTCTTTAGTGCACTGAGTGTCTCCGTTCGGAGATCTCACCCTTAGCCCTGGGGGACTTCAAGTGCCCACTCGGGCAAGGTAGTTTCAGCAGTCTTTTTGCAATAGTTTTGGTCTTTGGCATTGAGGTGGAGCTGAGTATTGGAACACTACGCAGTCTTGAGAGAAAGGGATGCAGTTCTTCTGGGGGCAGTTCTGGGTTGGGGGTTTGTGGAGGAGTTGAGCTGGGATATTGAGGAAGGGATCAGCTCTTGCATATTGGAGGAGTTTGGCAGAGTTTCAGGTAGTATTTTGGAGGATTCTACTTAGTGGCAATGCAGGGCCTTGTGGGATTGTGTGATTCCCCAAGAGGGCGATTTTCGGGGGTCAGCCATTTCAGAAAAAACTTTCTGGGTTTTGCTGGGTTTTCTAAGTAGAGGCGGGTTCCAGAGTTTCAGCATTTTCTAAGGAGAGGAACAACCCCAAATCCTCATTTGATTTCCAGTAGTAGCAGCAGCATGACATTTCTCCAGCAGCATCCACGCAGTTCCGAGAGAGGCCATTCCTTTGCTATTCTGAGTGTATTTCTTCACTTGCCTGGTGCAAGTCGAGGTGCCATCCTTCTGATCACCCCCTGTATTGATTCCATTACTCAGTATAATAGAATGGCTTAGCATTCTCTCTACATTTCTCTCTGCATTTCTCGAGTATTTGCTTATATCTCATGTTTACATTATTACATGTTGCACCACTGTTATTTTTATCATTTTGAGTTCCCGGTTATTATATTATTTGTGCGTATTTGGTTGGAGTTTACTGGGGTTTTGGGGAATATCTCTGAAACGGGATATTACATCTCTGTTGGGTGAGTCCAATTTGGCACCCTAGTTGTATTTAGAATCTGCATAATAATAAAACTCCCATATCTGTTGCACCAGTTTTCCCACACTAGGTTTTTCCAAGGATGTTTAGTCCAAAAGTAAGTGTCCTTTGTGTGGCTGTCTCATTTATTTTTTCAGTACTTGATCTGTATATGGGTGTAGGTTGTAGTGTATTTGCATTAATATTTTCTAAATATTTCTGAAAATAACTTGTTAAAATGATGAACACAAGTAGGTAATGCAAATCAGTTTACTGCAGTAGGATTTCTGATTTGTTAGATTCAGAAATTTTCACACGATTAATTCCTTATCAATGTCTGAGATCATCTCTAAGTCAATTCATGTGAGTTTCTAGAGAATTCTCACCTTTCTCAATTAATTCCTATTAATTAATTGATTTCCCTAAGTTAGACTTAGGAATTTTTTAAATATCAATCAACTAATTTAATTAAGTTGTCTCTAGGTGGAATTTCCATAAACAATTTATGGGTTCTGAAGGTCTCATGTGTTTACCCTCTCCACAAAGTGTGAGACTAGAACACCATCCAATGCTACAAAAACTAACACTCCCTCTTAGCAAGGAAGGTGTTCTCTCCCATAACATCCTTCATACACATTGTTGATGTCTGACAATTGTAGCGTCTTGCCACTGTCCATTAACTACTGTGCAACTCTGATTCATCTACCACTTTGTCGTTGAATCACCCTGCATTTGCACTGTTGCTGACACTGCACTATACAACTATTTTGTTGCCAACTCTGCCACTGCACTGCAACTGATCTCATGTTGTTGTTGTTGCTTCAACTAATGCAACTGAAAATCCTAACGCAGTTGAATCCCAAAATGATATCTAATATGATGCACTGCGTAAACCCCCATACTTCAATCCTAATTACTGAATATTGAATCAACTATGTCCATATGCTGCAACTGTCTCCCAAGTCTCTGACTGCTAGTAGCATTTCCACTGCCTACTAGGCCTTTTTTCATTGCAACTGCACTGCGCTCCTCAGCATATGACTGCAACTAGTACTGTAATAGTCCCTCGAGAATTCACTGTGCCATCCTACACTAATCTGTCTGCCACTGAATATTGTGGGCCCATGTAGCAAGGGTAATGATTCATATCAAGAGTAACCTACAATTGTTGCTCCTTTATGGACCTTGTCCAGCTCTGCGCAACTCTAGATTCTAGAGCTCAATGTCTCCCCACCTCTCGCCTGGAGGTATAGTTGCATACAAAGCGAAATCTTCCTCCAACCTAGAGGAAAATTGATCTATCTTTGCCGAAGCTACTTCCTGCTCCTGCTTCTCCTTCTTGTCCTTCATCCTCTGAGGACACTGAGTACTGTAGTGACCAAACTAACCACAGCTGAAGCACTTGACCTTTGACCTTCGACAAGTCCTTCTTCTCACCTCACTGTGAGCCCTATCCCTGACTAGGACCTTTCTTTACCTTTCCCTTTGATGCAAGGGCTACATTCTCCTCCTTCACAGTCTTCGATCCTCTGTTGCTGCCACTGAGACTACTCTTAACTAGAGCAAGTCGCATCTCCTCCTGCATGAGATTTGAACACAAACAATTCTATCCAGGTAGAGTATCTTGTCCAGTAATGCCTTGGACGAACATTGTCCACTCATCAAAGAAACCATTAATGACTACACACACCAATTCATCTTCTTATGGTACTCACCTATGGCAAACAACTCATTCTAGATATCTTGACTTCTAGTAAGGTATGAGGTAACTCCTTCTCCCTTCTGCATCCTAATGGTTCTAAGTTTCTCCTTCAAGAACAACTTCTGATTCTTCGAAAGATTTTGATATAGTGCTACGAGTACATCTCACATTTCTTTGGTTGTATTCTTGGTTTCTAGGTGTGAGACAATATGATCCTGAACATCATCTAGGATCAACCTCTTCATCTTGGCCATTTCCTTTATGTAATTCACTAGTTCCTATGGGTCTGTAGGCACAACTATAGCTATGGGTCTGTAGGCACAACTATAGCTCTTTATGCGTAATCCTTCAGACCATGCTCATCTAGCAAAAAGGACATCCTAGCCTTCCAAATAACGTAGTTGGAAGCACCATCCAATCTATCCTGATCTCGAAGTCCTGCTGAGGCCATCTCTGCAAACTCAGAACCAGGTTATAAACAGGAATCACCTCTCTACTTGGCTACCTGCTCTGTAATTCGCACTCCCTTCTAGAATTGGTAGTCCTGCTAGCTGGTTCTGCCTCTGCAATTGGAAATCACAAATTTCCTGGAACAAGAAACCCTATGAGAAATCCCCCGGTGTGTGCAATTTCTCTTCCGCTCGGTGTTGATTTTGCTACTGCAAAAACAACTGCACCCAAAAAGGAATCTGTTTTACGAGAAAATGAGAACAACTTACCTCTGCCTGCTATAATTAATTCTTGGACAAATTGACCCTTCTTGCACTTTGCAACTGGAAATTTTACCCCCTGTCCAGTAATTCGCACTGCTTGGCTAGGCGTTGCACAGATCTGGAAACTGCGCTGCTAGACTCCCTCCAAATCTAAGTGATTTCCTCCTTCCACCTCTAAGCTTCCTATTTGATCAAATTTTCTGTGATACCATGTGAAAATTTCAACTATTGCAGCAACTGGAAATTATTCTTCTAACTAGTTAATTATTAAGCGGTTTATTTGCTATGAAAAATAACAAATAAAATCACAACTACAATTTTCAACATAAAAACGCTGCGGAAAATAAACTGGAAACTGAGAAATAATATGCACACACAATAAAATTTTGACAGTTATTTTTGGACAAATGTCCCCAATAAAACCCAATGCAAGAAAAGCGGTGCAGCATCTGAGGGTTTTTATTATTATGCATCAATGAAATTTTGAGTACAACTAGATGCCCAAAACTAGATATCCTCTACAAAATAAATTGGCCAAAAAATTAGTGAGACAATTCTTGCCTCACCCGACACTGATCCAGCTCCAAAAACTGGCACAAACTAGGTTCCTCGAACCCCTTGCATCAACCTTTTGTGAATATGCTACGCAGGCCCTCACACGCACTGCCTAGAAGTCGCTTTGATCAAGTTGTCCTACCCAAATCAGCCTCTGAGAATGACTCACTAGCCCCTTCAGAAATTCTCCCAGCCTCCAGCAACTGAATTGACCCTCACTCCAACTAAATCGAACTCTGTCTCTGACACTGCCTATGAAGTTCCTACGCGACCTCACTAAGGAAACTCAACTCTCCTATAGCTGACTCTCCGAAATTGGAAAACTTCCTCTGCACTCACTGTCTTTGCCCCTCACTATCTCTGCGTCCCCTTTCTGGCTAGGAAACTCAATTACTATCAAGGAACTCGACCTTACAAGTGTATCTTCTCCAACCCCATCAACCTCCTCTTATAATCTCCAGTTGGAACACCAACGACCACAATTAAGTGAAAATAAAAGAGAAGTAGTTTCAAATTGTTCATTCAAGCAACAAGTAGAATTTCAAGGAAATTCAACAATAAATACATTGATCCATAACGAAATACAATGATCCATATTCATCATTCTAGAATCTACATTGATTTGAAAATTAAATTCATCATTCATCATTCTAGATTCTAAATTGATTTAAAATTTAAATGCAGCATTCATCATTCTATAATCTAATTAGTACTAAGAAAAATAGACTCTAGTAGATACTGGCGTCTAAAGACTAGAGTGGTAAGTTGATGTAACTAAAACTCAAAAATAGTAAAGAGTGACGAGTCAATGAATTAGTCTAAGGTCATCAATATCTAAAGTCAAGACTCGAAAGTTAAAACTGTAACCTAAAAATGGACAATGAGTATTGGAGGAGCATCGCAGGGGAGGACAGGCAATGGTTAACTAGTAAGTCAAATAGGGCTACAGAGTCAGCCAAGTAGAGGTAAGCTTGGTAAGTTGAATGAGCAAGTTAGGGATTTCAAATTAGTTTAGGTTTTGATATTTGTTATGTATTTTTCTTTTTAGTTTTAATTTATTTTTTTCTTTTATTTTTTTTATTTTTTAATTTCAAGGGCTATTAGACAAAATTGATGGGGACATGTCCCCCCTAGAAAGGGGTGATTCTAGGCTTGGCATTCTTGATTAAATGCTAGTTCTAGATCCTCATACTTGGTAGAATCCAATGGAAACATTGCAATCCCCCCAATCTTGAAATCCTGAAAATGGTTAAGTATGTTGAATTTTGAATGGGATATGAAATTCTATTTTCTCCATATGAAATCTAATAAGGTTGGAACCACACTCAAACATCCTGAGACATTTCATGATAATGTTAGAATTTTAAATAAAAGTGGCATTCATAGAAATTCTATTTCTCCATTTGAAATCCAATAAGGTTGGAACCACTCTCAAACGTCCTGAGTCATTTCATGATAATGTTAAAAATTTAAGTAAAAGGACGAAAATGAAAGATAAAGGAGAATGCCACTTTTACTATAAGAATTTAACATTACCATTAATTACATCGCATTAGTAGGGCCCTAGGGTTGAATATTAATCTTCCTCACTCATAAATTATTGTTTTCAAGCAAAATGAAGGGGGGAAGCCTAACCCTATCAGAGAGGGGACGCCCAAAAGCACCCTTTTTGGGAAGTCACTTCCCCCATTGCGTCTCCCAAAAAGGGGGACATGGGGAAATGTTTCCCCAATCATCCCCTTGTCCCAGGGGCATGGGGTGCGAGGGGTGCATGCACCCGACCCTGGGGGAGGCGTCCCTGTGGAACACTGATAAAAATCCAAGTAAATTACAGCAGACTGTTTATCCTTGATTTAGATGTGAATTAAATTATAAATAAAAATCCAAAACAATCATAATTCTATGAAATGAATTTCACTTACCAAATATGAAATACAAACTAAATAAAAAACCACATAAAATGATTGGTACTACCCTCTTTAATTGCAAATTCTGTGCCAGCAAAGATAGATTTCCAAAAAAGGTAATTTCCAGCTCAAAAGAAAGGGAATCTACCATGAAATCTAGGGCTCGAAGAGCTGAAAGCAATGGAAATTTCCAAAACTACAGAAGATGATGAAAATATGAATTTTATTTGTCTCAAAGAAGTGACTAGTTCCTGTTAACACAAAATCTAACACCTCACTGCAAATCCCTCCCAAAGTGCTAGCACTAGTGGAACATTAGAAGTGTTGCCACTGTTGCCTAAGAAACAAACTCCCACGTTTTAGTGCAGAACAAGTCCAACAAAATGGAGGCTTCACTAGTAGGACTTCGGGTTCCTAAGGCAAGACACAATAAAGTCTAAGGTATCCTAAGTAGCTACCCAAACCACCACCAGTGAAATGCATCAGGAACATTAAATATTAGGTGGACAATCAAGAGGAATTTCAATTTTGGTTTAAAGTGTTAGTCTGATCTAGGGAGTTTATCATATAATAATCTCATGCAAAACGACCCCCAAAACACTCAAAATCTGAAAATAACTAATGACTGTTGTAGAACTTGCATAAAAGACAGGAAATTACAGTAGTAAACAAGTTACAAAAGCAATTCAATTTAGGCCTCAAAATGAGTTATAAACCAATAGAAAATAGGGATTAAATAATGAATAAATATAGGGTTTGATTAACATTTAAGATCTGAAAATTACAAAGCATATAACAACCAACTAAAACAAAACGGCTAGCCAATAAAATAATGATAAAGCTAGGGTTTGATTAACAGTTAAGATCTCAAAATTACAAAGCATATAACAACCAACTAAAACAAAATGTCTAGCCCTAGTTATGCTGCACAAGAATTTAGCAAGGCAAATTTCACATAGTAAAACAATTTTAGATCAAACATGCAAAAAAACCTTAGGATTTCAATTAGGAATATGCAAGAAAACCCTAAAATTTTAGGTAAAAAATATGCATGAAAACCTTAGATGTCTAGGATTTTTTAATGGTTGAAAATTAAATGTATGCTGAACAAAACCCTAAATTTATTCTAAAATATTAAAAAAAATTGAAATTATAAAATATGATTGAATAGGTTGGGAAAATACTAATTCCTAATATTTTTCTTGGGCATATGAGGTCAATTAAGGACTCCCTTGAAAGGATGCGATTAGATCTCAGGTGATATCTAAGGTTGTCCACTACAAACTCTAGAACTTACAAACTTCGAGACAATTCTCAAGGGAGGATACTCCACTATTAATCTTCCAATAATTTTAGAGAAGGGATTTGTCCAAGAACAATATGAAGAGAAAGCAATGCTGCCACTAGAGAAGTACAATTATATCTATAATCATCCATAAACAAAAGCCAACAAGATTAAGTGAGACTACTTACTCAAGAAATTATTCTCATTCATAAACCCTAGTCATGAACATCCATAAAGTTGTACATCCTTCCACAAATCATCTACATAAGAAGTTGATCTAGTTACCCATTCATAGAAAATATAGAAGAAACCAAGTAAATGTAGACAAGGAGTTGTTTTCCACAAGTTCTAGCAATAAGATACAAATGAGAAGCGCTTCTCTTATTTATATGAGATATCTAGCACCTCTCTCATTAAAACTATAATATTCTCCTAACAAAATCCCTAAGCAAACCAAATAATGGCTTTATCTATTACAATCCGTAAAGATAAAGTCACAACACATAAATATCCATGACACAAGAATGGATAGGTGTAAATACCACCAATGATGCTCCCAAAATGCCATATATATGCTCATATGTGAAGACACCCTCCATGCATGCTCCAAGTCAAAGTGTGGCATATGTGGTCTCCTAGAGTGGATTTCTCACTCAAAAATCATGTGTACGGACTCCAAAATTGCATTCCTTCCAAAGGATGCAACGTTTCATCCTCCAAGTGAAATATCATCCCCAAAAGGTCAATGTCCCATCAAGAATGTGCCACCTCATCACTACAAAGGTGCCATGTCATCAAGAATCCCAACATCCTCAAAAGGATGTAGAACGAGCTCTCAAGAAAGGTGGGACAACCTCATCAAAGTGTGCAAATAACCCCTTAATGTCCTCCAAAGGACCCATTACTCACCAAGAGTGGGTAATCCTTAGGAAAAAAAAATTCTCACCAAAGGTTAGTGAGCCAGCCAACAGTCCTATGATGATCCACAGATAGCTTTACTTCAAACTTCTCCATCTATGCTCTAGCCAGTGCTCTCTGTCCCATCTAGCATGCTTCTTGAAGGAAGGTGGGTTAGCTATCAAAAGGCATACTAAACATTCCTGTAATCATTTGTTTTCATTTAATGTTTGGGGCCTACTTATATGGATTATAGGCCAAGTTGGATGATTGGCCGCTCTTGATTGTACTCTTGTTCTAGTGCTTCACTTGGGAAATTATCCTTTGCCCCTAGTCTAGTGTGACCTCCCCTGACGATGTTTCTTCCACTGTGAAGAGGGGCACTAATAGGAGGCATTAATTGATACAATGTGCCCAAGGTAATCCATACTTAGCACCTCCCATTTCTCCCTTATATTCACTTCCATTCTTTGGATTAATTATCATTGGTCATTGCGACTGGCACCTTATATCCTCATCATTAAGTCAAGGCTTGGAAAATTTTCCCTAAGAGGTTGATGTAGCTCAAAGAAAGCTAAAATTATATGAAGCCAGAAATGAAAGAAAATAAAAGATGCAAAAGATGGTTTGGACATATAATAAGCAGGTGGGCAAAAGCCTAGTAGGAGCTCTACCCCCTTATTATCAATCACTTGGTTCCTAAGCATTCCATGCTCTATCTAAAGAAAGGAACTTATGAATTCCCCAACCCCATTGAACGATATACAACTACATCTTTAAGGGGTATTAGAAAAACATAAAGCAAGTTGCATCACCTAAGCTATGCAAAAAATAAAGACAAATCATTAAAAAGGTGTACCAGAGGGGTGGAAAAAGGAAGGAAAGGAAAGGGATGACCTATGTCTCCACAATTGCTCCCTCTTCTCATCATTATACTGAAGATGTTGGGCCTCCTTCAATTGATTTCATGGCTATGGCCATCTTCCTTGAAGCCTTTCCCATTCCATGACTACAATTATCACATGCATATATGGATTGATGGGCCTACATAAGAAATGTCCCTCCCCTTAGGGGTTGGAAACACCTAATAGGGATAATTACATAATCATCCCTAATATAAGTGTAGTTACTTGATTACAAATCATCAGTTAGAAAGACATTTCAAGGCAAGTTTTGTGTGAAGTATTTTTTTGCCCCTAACATTGAATATGGTGCACTATGATGCTTTAATGGATTTTGTCCCTAATGATGTCAATATCACTTGATATTGAGTGTAACTTTTAGGTGGTTCATCATAGATACAACAAAGATCCCTTAAAGGATGACTTTCCACCCTTATAGCACAATCAAGAGGATGTCTCACCCAACTTTGAGAGCACATATGACATTGGAATCATAATGTTTCCCTTCCTGAGATGATGCTAAAACATTGAGCCCAAAATCCAAGACATTGGTTTGATTGATGATACGCGCAAAAGTACCCAAGATGCCCCAAGCTGTCCTTGTTTGATGAACATTGCCCTATTCCAGAGCCCATATGATGATGGATACCACTTGAGATGGTTTGGGAGGGCTAGCACACCCTATTTTAATCCCAATGATTGATCCTAGGGATGATACATCACTCATGCATGCCCTAGGAGGGTGATGTGAACCTTCTTGATGATGACGTCTAGGTGGAGGAGGTGTTACTTGGAGATGTACGCATGCACTTTGATGGTGTCCCTTGGAGTGAGGAGCACTCTTGGACACACTTTGTCACTTGCTTGATAGAGATGCCCATTTTTTGAGGATGACATCATGTTGAAGGGCTTTTCCTCCCACACACGTTGAGGATGTATGATACTTTTATTATGATTTATCATTTGTAAAGCTATCTTTATGTTACCTTGTGACATATTAGCCTAGTTGAATGGTTCAAGGAAAGTTTTAGGGCTTTTTTTCCTTGTAAATTAATTGAAAATGACTTGGTTGAACTCATATAAATAGAGGGAAGTCATTTTCATTGGATCATCACAAGCACACATCTCTCCTCTTGAGTGAGTGCACACTAGCTCTTTTCTCTTTTTCTCTTGGATGAAATGGATGAACAATGGTGTGAATTGTCTTGGAGAGGCTATTTTTGCATGGAGAGCATAATATCCCTTTTATTTATTTAATTAATTTTTCAGAAAATAACTGAAAAAATTACACCATAATTTTTTTGCCACAGATATAAATGAAATGCAATTTAGAACCGCAAAAATTGCAAATATGAATTACTGCAAGAAACCCCAATAATTTTATTAATAACTTGTGAGAGGAAATTACATTAATAATATGAGGATAAACCTGCAAGATACACTCAGCACCTTGCTCTCTAAATTCTACAATTCAGCCCCTCCACAAAATGGCAATTCGGCTTCCTTGATTGATCAATTTGGCCCTCTTGAAAATTAACTCTCTAGAATATGCAATTTGGCCTTCTTTGTTCAACAATTATGCCTTCCCAATATGCAATAATTCAACCCCTTTTCATAAACCAATTCAACCTTTGTTTGTCACTGAAACTCGGCTTCCTTAAAATGACCAATTTGGCCTCGCCTCTGGAGGTGGACTCGGCCTCGCCTCTGGAAGTGGACTCGGCCTCCCTAGATTAGCAATTCAACTTCCATCTAAATTTGGCAATTCAACATCCTTAAGTAAACAATTTGACCTCCTCCCCAAACTGATATTTCGGCCTCTCTAAGTAGGTAATTCAACCTCCTCTCGTGACCAGAAATTTGACCTCCTTGTGAAATCAATTTGGCCTCCTAGAATTTTTGCTTCCCTAAATGAGTAATTCGGCCTCGTTGGATAGTCAATTTGCCCCCTTCCTAGGCTGGGAAATCAACCTCCTTGGAAAACCAATTTGGCCCTATTACCCACCAAAAGTGGTGACCCCTAGGAGAGCTTCTTTCCTAGTCATCTTCTTTAGCCAGCAGCCAACATCCCCTAACAGCCACCTCATAGCCGATGTAATGTGCCACTTTATCTCTGCTCCTTGTATCAGTTATATGTTTTCTCGCCCATCTATCAAGAGGATATGTTAGAAGGTGGGCAATCCAACCCAAATGGTATTTTTCTCATTGTGCAATCAGGTGTTTATGCTTGTTTTCCATTTGGCATTTTGGGCATGGATCATTGGGTGACTTGGAAGAAGGAAGGGCTTTGACAGTGGATTTGTTCCCTCACCTTAAATAGGGGGCTAATCCTCAATCCTAGTCCCGTGGAATCTTCCCTATTGTCCTATGGCTTTATGAAGGGCACTACTTGGTGTTGAAGAATGTAACTAGTGTTGGTCTTCATAATAGTATTTGAGGCATGATGTAATTGTATTTGTCAAAAAGAAAAAGAAAAAAGAATATTTATTATAACAGGAATTGACTTATTAAAGCATGGGTTTCAACTTCAAGCTTGGGTCAATGGTCAATAGGTCAAAGCACCCATTGAATGCTCTAGGATTTTTGTATTGTGTTAAAGTCAAATTCATAATGTAAAAGACCCTTCATGGACACCTTAAGTCAAAGAAAGAAAATTGTTTTGTGTCAAAAAAACTCCTCCACCAAGTCAGCTCCCCCTCCTATATGTCATCCTTCCCTACTCCTTCAAGTCGACCTCAGAACAGTTGACAAGTCAGCCTAATCTTGGAGAATCAAACCACTATATATACAAGTGCATTCGGCCAATTGAAGGTGGAACATAACACAACTGATCTGAAGCTTAGAAGATGAGATGAAATACAAAAAAGAGCATTTCCTATGCCAAGAAGAAACAAACAAAGAGAAAGTCTAAAGTCTTGATCCTCTGCCACATGTGCAAATTCTTTCAAGTATTAGAGGGCCGGAAAAGTGCAGGATATTGCAAGTTGTAGAAGAAAGAAGAATGGGGTCGAAACCCTAGTTTGCATTTTATGGAAGGTTGACTTGGTGGAGTGAGGGGCTCATTTTCTTGGCATTGAGTCCTAGTTGTCTCAATTTTGATTTGAATCTACTAGTGGAAGAGTTTGACTGGTTTTCCCCTTCCTAGGGGTTTTGCCCTGGCTGAGCGCCAATATTTTGTGTTCTGTGTTGTGATCTTTATTGTTTGGCATTTGTATTTATGATAATAACCTAATAAATTGCAAAGTAGAATTAATGAACATCACAAGAAAGTGTCAAAGGAAGAGAAATCAAATTAAGTATATACCCTATCTAAACCTGCCCTAAATTTCTCAACATGGTATCAAAGCTATGGTTAATTAATGAAGGCAACTAGAATATCTACGAAAGAAAGAAGGCAACTTGAATGTGTGAAGAAAGAAGGCTACCAAAGGAACTTATTAGGTCAAATTACCTAATCATGACACCAAGCTGAAAAAAATACATTTCTAATCCAAAAATTCTGGGCATATCTTTGTAATTAGACCACAGGTCTGATCAAGTCAAGCAAGAGAGTTTAAAAGCATCACTCCTGAAGACTGAAAGGCTAGATCACTAGTATAGTCATGACCAAACTCTTTGTGAGTAGGATCGAACTCCTGTATATTATTAACAAGGTCTGAAATCACTACAACGATCCAAATTTTGTATCGCCTCAGAAATTTGATTTCAGAAATTCTGAACATCTTTAATAAGAGTTTGAATCATTTGGAAGATCTACAAGCCTACTTTAAAGACTATGTTACCTAGATAAAGTCACTATACTTGAAAGAGTTGAGACTCCTGTGAAAGGACGAAGAACCTGAATATGTCTATACCTATAGTCCAAGCTTGATCAAGTGAAATGTAAACCGACCTTTGAAGGGTTAGTCAAGTAATTATCAGGTGTTGATAGTCTCCTCTGAGTTGTGTGCAATCGTGTGCATATACATAAATAAGAGCCGAATTGTTGAATTTTGTGATTGTATCACAAGCTACAGCTGTCACTAAATAAATACTTGTGTACAAAGGAATGCCAAGCCTACACATTATTACATTAATCAATAATGAATCACAAGTACAAATTCATTCATTCAGCGAGCTTAGCATCTTTGTTTCAAGACAAAAGAAATAGTCCACCATAGTACGAAGAACGTGTTCATTTTGATGTGCACGAGCTTGTGAAAGAACTCTTGAAGATCTCACCATAGTCAGTTAAGTATTATTTCTGTTCTTTTTATCTCAAATATCTACCAATATGTTTCCAATTTGCTAGAAAAACATCTAGCTCTATGGTGCATCAATTCTTCATCATAGAAGAAAAAGGTATGTATAAATGGTTCATTTGTTAAGAGTCAAGCATACAACATTGTTAGGGTTCTGTAAGGGCTGACTAGTTTTCATTATGATGAAGATTGAAATTGAAAATCCTAGCTAGAACATTTGGAAACTCTTTATACTAATTCTCTTAGAAACACTATGTCTAGGGTTTGTAAGTAGTATGACAATTCTTGGCAAGAATGATACGCTTTTGTAACTCTTGGAATTCATTCTTTAAAAGGATAATGGAAACCCTAGATGATCAAGCTATTGTACCTGTATATTTTTAGTAGCACTTGTCAAGTGAATTTTGCAGGTAGTTATAGAAATGTTGTCCTTCTAGGAGAAGCCTCCATATTCTCGCAAAAGATAAGTATATTTAGCTTTATTTTTTTTTTATTATTATCCTTCCTTAGAACTAAGTTTGCAGGTATAAGGATTGTGACTAAATTCAGAAGGAGACTTCAAAAGGAGACTTGTAAGAAGTTTCAGAGGGAGTCTTTTAATAAGAAAAACCTACTAGGTTTTTAAAAGGTAGCAACTCAAGGTATGTATAATAGAACAATATTTATAGTAGGTCTCCTTCATTAAAAGGTACAATCATATTAAAATTTTCTTTGTATTACTAACTCTTTTCATATCCAACGTTTTGTATCATTAAAATTCTTGTTTAAGCTGATTAATCTTTAGGTTACATCAAACTTTGTTATATTCTCTATCTTTTGTTTACTTTAGTAAAACCTTAACCTGTAGGGTTCACTACAAAACCCTGGCCTTTTGGTGCTTAGGGTATGTTAATAATGAAACCCTAGTCCTCTTAGGGTTTAGAACTCGTGATGAAATCCTACTCTCTTGATATTTAGGATTTTGGCAATGTTATGAAGAAACCCTAGCATATCTCAGTTACATAATAAAACCCTAGAAATTGTCATGTCCCCATTTTTATTTTCCTCTATAGTACAGCCAAGGTGGATTACAAGGGCATGAGATGGCTAGGTCATCGAAGCAGGTTTATGTCATCAAGTGTTCTAAGGGAGTTTTGAGGAGTTTTTATGGGATCCGATGGCATTGCTTGGCATATTCCATCATATGCACAACTTGCCTTTGATTTTGTTGCATTCTAACAACTTTCAAATAATAGCATTATTATGGGGCCTAACTTAATTAATTATGCTCGAGGTTGTATTTTGGGAAGATTATTTGATGGAACACCTTAGTGTAATAGCTCGTTGGAACAGGAACGAGAAGATCTACAGGATGGGATGTTGAGAAGTGACTTCTAGTGGTCGGAGAGAGTATAGTGAGTTATTTACCATTTTCTTTAATTAAAAACGACTTTAGTTAGTCATTTAATTAAGGAAAAATAATTAATTAGAGGAAAAGGCCCAAAAGTGACTTAAGTGAAATAAAATTAAATTAAAAAGTCACTTAAGATAAAGTTAATGGAGGAGCTTCTAGAATAATAATAAAATAAGATGTTTCTAGAGGCTTGGAGATCTGTCCATCAAATCTATAAAAGAGGACGAGGAGGTCATTTGGAGACATCCTGGATTGGAGCATTTGTCTTTGATGTGGATTAGAGAACTCAGTTCTCTACCATAGTATCCCTAGGATGAAAACCCTTGGATGATTCAGTGAGAGTGGGTGAGTACCAAACTCCCCCCTTGGTGAATTCATCTAGAATTCACAGGTTGCAGCTTATCGATTTTCAGTGTATTTTGGAGGTTAGTTGTGGCATTGTTATAGATCTTTGAGGCCATCATCTCAACCATTTCCATCTTCTTGTATCAGCATATTGTATTACATATTAATAAAATAAGGCTGAGATTCTTTGCGTATTGGCTCGCTTATTTTTCAGTTGCGGAATCTGTTTCCAATTTTGTTGATGATTTTCTGGTTGATAATGCTGCACATTATCTATTTAAATTAACATCAAATTTTCTTAAGCAATTATTTGCAAATATTTTATTTGGGATATTACAATGGTATCAGAGATGGTCTTCATGCTAGCCTGAGGGTTTTATTGCAGAGTAGCTTCAGAGAAAGTCGAGGGTTTATTATTCTTGCAAGCATTATTGGATCTGGACCAAGGTTAGATTATTATCTCCATCAAAGTTGCATATCAAGTGTGTTGACTGCTGCGTGTCAATTACCCATAAGCAGTACACCCCCTTTTCTTCGCAAAAAGGGATAACGCTTGATCGACATGTTCGTGCCATTTGACAGTCATCATCGACCTTTATCATATTAAATTGTAAACCCAGTCTACATTTTGAATTGTAAATAATCTTAGCAGAGCTCAGTCATTGCCTAGGTGGACCTAATTTTCTAGTGATAATCTCCATTCCGGAAGGTTTTTTGTCTCACAGATCCATGATCGGCAGAGTTTTCCTTCAACCTGACCCCAAAGCCGGAATGAATTTTGTCATTAGAGTCTTAGGAGAATCCTAGTGTGTTAATCTGCTAGATTATGTTTGGTCGCAGAACTGGGTGGTCTATGAGGGTCCATGTTAAAGGGCTTTTCCCCTTTGAAGATGTAAAAATTGTAAAAATCATGATGTAAAGTGTCTTGAGGGTTAGGAAATATTTTAATCCCCTCATGGGTCTAAGTCCTAGGTCCTAGGGAAATTTTTCTAAAGGCTGAGTTTGAGGATCCAAAATAAAAAATAAATAATATTTTGAGAATTTCGATTTTTAAATGCATTAAAAATTCGACGGATGAGATTAAGAGATATCTTGATCCTCATCGACGGTCGAGATCGTTTTGACGTGGATCACTCAAACTAGCCGTTGGGATTTTCTCCTTTAAATAGGGTGCTAGGGGTCATTTGAGGGATATCAGATCTGAGTTCTGGCTAAAGAAGCTCTCTTGTAAATATTTTCTGGTGCTAATAAAGAAAGACTTTGGGGTCAAAAGCTTGCTGGTGTTACTCTCTTGAAGTGTTGTGAGCCATTTCATTTTCTACATATTTTAATTTTCAGCCATTAATAACAGCCTAAGTCACCGGATTCGTCCTAAACCCCCTGCGAATCCCGAATCCGGCGAATCCGACACGATTCGGTCCGGATTCGTGTCCAAATCACAGGACACGTCGTGTCCGTTTTGGACACGTCGTGTCTGAGGGCGCGTCGCGATTTTCAGGGGCGTGTCGCGATTTTAGGACACGTGTCCAGTTTCCAGGACTCGCTAAGCTCAATGCGGGGAAGAAAAGGGCGTGTTTGCTCATTAATATTTTCATTTGGCAAGTGATTTGTGCTGTTGCAGCAAGGAGTAGAGCATTTTGGCAGCTTCATGATCAAGTCTAGGCCCTAGTATTGATATGCTATTCATGGTAATGTTAAATTCTTAAAGTAAAAGTGACATCCTCCTTAATCTTCATTTTCCTTTTACTTAAATTTTTAACATTACCATGAAATGACTCAGGATGTTTGAGAGTGGTTCCGGCCTCATTGCATTTCATATGGAGAAAGTAGAATTTTAGATTTCATTCAAAATCCAGCAGACTTATCAGTTTTTCAGGATTTCAGGATTGGAGGATTGCAATGTTTCCATTGAATTTTGTCATGTATT
>APFE031587004.1:8300-33614 GCA_000404065.3 Pinus taeda | reverse complement strand
CATAAAGGAAAAAGACGATAAAGTAATAAAAGATATGGAAGCTAATCAGATATGTCTTCAGAAAAAGTTATTGACCATAGAAGAAGATCATACCAGGGAAATCAGTGCTATAAAGGTTGAACACTCTAGCCAGATAAATGCCATTACAATACAGGAGACATCAATAGATCAGGAGCCTTCTCATTTGCTGCAACAAGCTCCATCTTATTATGAGGAGGTCATTGGTTCGATTGAAAGGTGGTTAATTAAAGGAGATCCAGATAAACTTAAAAACAACAAAGATCAGATGCAAGATGAAGAAAAACATGTCACGCATATCTTACATACTTCATCTAAGAGCTTTGAAACAGAAAGTTCCACGTCATCAGTAATACAGCTTGCCACAAAGAAAAAGCGCAAGAGAAAGAAAATGAGAAGAAGATTTGATGCATCAGACGGCCGTGAGCAGCTTGATTTTCGGATAAGAAAAAGTCCTACCATATGTAGAATTGGACATGGCACATCCGACAAGCAGCCGATAGATTTGCCTGAACGCAGGCAAATGCTCACTATACACTATATTGAACACATCTGATGCCATGGGGCATCCCCTATATTTCTAACCTTACTCCTTGTTTTTTCTCAGCATTCTCATTTCTGTTAGATTTGCTTTTTACTAGATAGTTAATAAATGAAGAGCTTTTATCTTTCATGTGCTTAAATGTTATATGATGATTTTTGAATGAACGCTACTTATTTTTGTTGTGTGTTGCACGGGTGCAGATTCTGGATTCTCACATTCCTACAGTGCAGCAACATGTCCCCAAATAGAGCCAGATGTTGACCGCTGCGTGTCAACTACCCATAAGCTGTACACCCCCTTTTCTTCGCAAAAAGGGATAGCGCTTGATCGACATGTTCGTGCCATTAGACAGTCATCATCGACCTTTATCATATTAAATTGTAAACCCAGTCTGCATTTTGAATTGTAAATAATCTTAGCAGAGCTCAGTCATTGCCTAGGTGGACCTAATTTTCTAGTGATAATCTCCATTCCGGAAGGTTTTTCGTCTCACCGATCCATGATCGGCAGAGTTTTCCTTCAACCTGACCCCAAAGCCGGAATGAATTTTGTCATTAGAGTCTTAGGAGAATCCTAGTGTGTTAATCTGCTAGATTATGTTTGGTCGCAGAACTGGGTGGTCTATGAGGGTCTGTCAAAGGGCTTTCCCCCCTTGAAGATGTAAAATTTGTAAAAGTCATGATGTAAAGTGTCTTGAAGGTTAGGAAATATTTTAATCCCCTCATGGGTCTAAGTCCTAGGTCCTAGGGAAATTTTTCCAAAGGCTGAGTTTGAGGATCCATAATAAAATAATAATAAAAAATAAAATAAAACTTTCAAAAAAATAATAATATTTTGAGAATTTCAATTTTTAAATGCATTAAAAATTCGACGGATGAGATTAAGAGATATCTTGATCCTCATCGACGGTCGAGATCGTTTTGACGTGGATCACTCAAACTGGCCGTTGGGATTTTCTCCTTTAAATAGGGTGCTAGGGGTCATTTGAGGGATATCAGATCTGAGTTCTGGCTGAAGAAGCTCTCTTGTAAATATTTTCTGGTGCTAATAAAGAAAAACTTTGGGGTCAAAAGCTTGTTGGTGTTACTCTCTTGAAGTGCTGTGAGCCATTTCATTTTCTGCATATTTTAATTTTCAACCATTAATAACAGCTTAATGAAGAGTATTGTTGAGCATAGGTATCTTGTTCACATGCTAGGGTTTGAATGGTATTAGGGTTTCTAAAGTAATGGCAAGTATCTCTATTGCATTGGAGATCTAGTACTATTTTTTTCTCTCTTTATTGATGGTTAAACTGAGCTGTGCAGGAAAATCTTGTTGAAGATCAATGGGCGTTAGGGGAAGTTCTCGGCTGAACCAGCCAACTCCCGCAAGAATTTCTTGCAGAGCCCAGCTAGTTTTGAGCCTGAGTTAATCATTTAGTTTATTTTATGATTTGCATGAGAGACTTCCTAAGTATTTTCATTAGCAATCTAAAGTTCTGAAAATATTTTGATGATAACTGACAAATCTGGCTTTGTAGAGCTATAATTTTGAAATTTTTAATCGGTTTGCAGGGTTTCATTTTAAATTTTGCATATATCTTCCGGTTTTATTTTCCATTTGCATGTTGCAGGTCTGAGATAAAAAAATTTGTTGAAAAATCAGGTCTTGCAGGGTCACTGTTTCGCTGCCCCAGGGTTTTTCAGATCTGGAAAAAATTTTCTTATATCGGTTTCAATAATAATTAGTATCTGGGGTTTGAGCATTTTTTTTTTTTTTTGAGGATTTCAAAAATCGTTTTTCTTAACCTCCTGGCTATCCAATCTGCAAACCTGCGTAATATTTCTTTTGCTTACACGCTGTTGCTACCCGCAGTCAAGAAGCCTGTACATCACAACGCATTGAGGGCCAGCGTGTATCCTCAGCCATTTGTTTTCAGACGTTCCAGTTCCAGCAACAAATGAAAATTTCGATTCCAATTTTTTTTTGAGCAAACTGTTGCGCGGAAATCACATGCGTATGATGTAATGTGTTTAAAAAGAAAAGATTAAAAAAACGAGGGCATTAGCTGTCGAATGAGTCGCTGCCATCAGCTCCAAACCCGTCGCAGCCTTCCATACCCGCACTCAAACCTGCAAACATCAAAACGAAGGTAACGTATTTTGCTATACGCAGTGAAGGCAGCGTAATTTTGGTAAGGATTGACGGCGGAAGAGACAGCACGTAGAGCTGGGCGGGCTATGAGGCTGGACGGCGGCAGCATACCCACGTCCTCTCTGCGATTGAACTCCCATACCCGCGCGGACCTGCAAAACAATTTCACTATTTTGATTTAAATCGTGGGTTGTCTGTCCGCTGCCTAGCGTGGCTGCGCATCTAGCGTGCTGTGTGGATCGGCTTCTCGTCCCACCTGCAAACCTGTCCGTCGTCAAACCTCAAGCTTCACCTGCGTGTGTGACCCTCTCCGCACCCGCAGCCTTTCCTTCGACCGCACACGGACCTGCAAAACACACGCAAACCAAAATCGACTTTGATATATATGCGTAAGTGGATTCGAGTTAGCATAGGTTTAAAGTGAAAATCGATTTCAATTTTGTTGTTGTTTGGCTTAGCTTAAGTCACGTTCGTTTTGATTTTATTTTGTTTTTAGTTTGCGTTAATATAATATATATATATTATTAATTTTTTATTATATATATATATATATATATATATATATATGCGTTAGGGTTGGGCTTTTAATTTTAGATTTAAAATTTTGATTTGTTTTCTATAGTTTTTTTTTAAATTTAGATTTAGTGTAGATTTTAATTTTAGTTTTGTTATAAATAAATAAATAAAAATAAAAAATCATATTATAATTTTCTTTTTAATTTTCTTTTTTGGATTTACTTTTGGTTTTATTTATATAGTTTAGCTTTAGTATAGATTTAAAATAGATCTTTTTATTTTTTATTTTTAGGCTTTGTCTTTTCTTTTCTCTTTTTATCAAAAAAAAAAAAAAAAAAATCATAAAAAAATCATTAAAAAATTTTAAAATATAAGAAGGAAATTTCTTTTCATTTAAAGAGTAGATTTTTCATTTAGTTTTAATTTTTTGATTTTAAATTTTTGTCTGAAAAGCATAAAAAAAATATATTGTGGAAATTTTTGGCAGATTAGCTCAAGGGTTTATCATGCGTAGAAGTTTTGATGTGGGAATTAGTGTTTAATATGATTCAATGTTCATCTGAAGATTAACTGCACGAATGTGATCTTTAGTTAATTTTTTTACGTGATCTTTCGAAATTTCAGTTGTTGGAGTATCATTTAAACATCTACTTGCATTTGATAAAAATTAATTTGATGATAAATGGTTACTCTACATGGTTTATATCTCTACAGCATCTGGTAATCAATCATTTAAACATTAACTCCATAAGCCACTGGTCTTTTAACTTAACAAAATCAATTAAGTGCTCGTTTCCTTTCTTGTCTCCCAAACCAACTGGTTCACAGTTGGTCGTCCATTTCCCTACAGGGTCTACCCCCCTTAGCCGCGGGAGACAGGCTTAAACGAAGAGATCGGGGATCAAAGTGACAGCCCCCAGTCTAAGCGTTGTCATGACAATCTGTGCGACAACAAAGTGTTCAACTAATCTCCTCAAAGAAAATTTTCTAAAAGTTTGTCATTGTCTTTGTGGAACGAAGATTTTGGTAGGATCAAAATTACTAGGCCAAAACCTTAATTCCTTAAATTTATTTTTTTAAGGACGAGTGAATATTATAAAGGCTACTTATTTACTCCGTATTCAAATATTTTGTGGGGGTTGTAAGCCAATTATTAAGAGGGGCCGTGAAAAAATTGTTATTGTTTAAAGGGGCCAAAGTCCTAATATTCAGCCAAAGTCTTTTGTGGCGCTGATTTCTTTGTTTCCAAAAGGGGCCGCATAGATTATTCAGATAGAGGGGTCAAAGACTAATCAATCACATAAGAGCTGCCAAGTTTGCATCGTTGTAGTTGTGCGAGGATTCCATTTCCAAGACCAAATTTCTTAGGGAGTTGTTGCCATTTCAAGTTACAAAGGATTGTTGTGCATGTGCCCAAGATTAGTGCGATTGGAAAAGTCCGCGAGTTCATTTATACTGCATGAAGGGTGCAAGACACCTCTGTTTGAAGGATGCAGGAAGATGGCAATGTGGAACAAGGCAGCAGGGAATGGCGAAGGGCATGGGGGTATCATGGTTTTAGTAAGGGAGAAAGAAGATCGTCTCATTCAGTTAGAAAAAGATGACTCAAATAAGCAATTCATTTGGTTTAAAATATTAGAAAATGGAAACCACATCAAAATTGCAGCATGCTATTTTGCGTCGCAGGTTTCAAAAATCTACAAAGGTAAAGGGCTTGACCATAAAGATCCATTTGCAGCCTTAAAAGCGGATATTGCAACATATTCGCAGCTAGGTGAAGTCCTTATAGTGGGTGATTTCAATGCTAGGACTGCAAGTGAGCAAGCTAGCATTCTTTGTTGTAAAGATGATTGTGACCCTATTTGGCTTACAGAAGAGAGTAATCATCTGTGGAAAAGAATTTCAGAGGACAAGGGCTACAATCTCTTTGGTGAACAATTGCTTACTCTATGTGGGGCCTTTGATTTAGTCATTTGTAATGGCTTGACTAGATGGGCAAAATCCAGTAATTTCACTTGCAATACTTACAATAGAGCAAGTGTGGTAGATTATGTAATTTTCTCACATGGTTTGTGTGAGAAAATGGAGGAAGTTTTGATAGGAGATCAACTATGAGACTTGAAATTAGATCACAAGCCAATTTATTTATGATTCTCTTGGATTGGAAAGAAACAATTCGAGTCAAAAATTCAGCATGTCCAACAAAATCTCCCACAGGGTAGAATTCTTTTGACCCCAGAAAATTGTAATACCTTCAAAATGACGCTAGAGAGGCTCTTCGAGAAGGATAAAATTACAATTCACAGTCTTCATAGTCATGAATTAACACATTTAATTCAATGCGCACTTGCAAAGTGCAAAAGAGCAAAAATTAAGAAGTCTAAAACAAATTGCTTTCTGGTTAATGCTTGGTTTGACGAGGAATGCAAAAAGGCAAGGAGAATGTGGAAAGAGTCAAACAAGGATAACATAAAGCTTACAAGTAGTTATTAAGCAAGAAAAAGGTCGATTTCATGGTTTCAAGGAGGGAAGAACTAATCTTCCTTGGGAAAAATAATCCCAAATTATTTTGGAAGGAGCTGCAACCAAAAAAGATAAAAAATGGAAATAATATTACAGCTTCTAAATGGTTTGACTATGCAAGACAACTCTATGAGCAAGTTCCCAAGGTTGACCCTCCCCCCTTGGTCAACACTGATATTGAACTCTTCATGGTACAATAGGTAGAGATGGGTATCAAGAAGTTGGGTGTTGGAAAACCAAAAGACTCAGTTAACCTCCAAGCAGAATATCTAAAGTGGGGCTCAAAGATTCTTGCACCTCACATTACTATTAAAATTTGGGTACCAGAGGACAAGTGGTTCCCTAAGACTTTGATCTTTGGCCTAGGGAAAAGTGTCCAAGTTTAATTGTACTTTTCTCCTAAAGTGACTTGATAAGTGGTAAAGTCAATTTAATTTAAAAGTGACTTTATAAGTAGTAAAGTTACATTCTAATTTAAAAGTGACTTTATAAGTGGTAAAGTTACATTCTAATTTAAAGGTGACTTTACTAAACTCAATGAAGAATTAGAAAGTGAAAAAGTGACTAGAAATAAAAGGCTAAGTGGGTCTTTATTTAAGTGGGTGAGTTAAAAAATAGAAAATAAGAATTAAATGCACATTTATTCTCATCCCTAGATCTAATGAATCTCAGCCATTAGATCTTAGGGTAAACCCAAAAGGTCATTTAGAGAACAAAGGAGAAGAGAAAAGGAAAAGATCATTCATTCTTTCATGATCATTTGGGAGAAAGAGAAGAGAGAGCAAGGAGAAAATTTCTGAGTAGTGAGGAAGTGAAGGAGAGCAGCAAGAAGACATTTCAGCAAATCTAGGCAACAACATTTATTGGCACGCATCCCAAGGAAAAACCGTACAGTAAGAGAGGCACAAAAATCGAGGAAGAGAGATAGCAAGTTGTAGGCACGTTTTTCAAGGTTGGCCGTACAACATTTAATGTTGTTTTATTGCTGTAAAAATTTATGTTTTGGCTATTCGCTGATTGGCACGTCTTTCTGGGTGGAGTTCAAGCACGGAAATCGAGATAATTTGTAATTTGCGGTTGTTGGAATTTTTACTGTATATTTCAATTCCTCTGTAAAAGTATTTTCAGAAATAAAGAAGAGCTCTCAAACTGGTTTTCCCCAAGAGTTGTAGGGGGTTTTTCCAGGGTAACATTGACCAAAAATAAGTGTTATTTTTTGTGCGTGGCTGTCATAATTTTGTTGTGTTTTATTTCTACAATTTCAACAATTGTGAAATCTCTAAATTTGTGTTTTCAGAAAATTATTGTCATTTCCAGATTTTAGAATTTTTATCATGCTTAGATTTAAAACTAAATGCATGGAGTGATAAGGAAAACTAATAGCCGGAGTGGGGCTTGAAATTTCTTCATGGTAGCAGAGTTTGGTTAGTTGAAAAGTGCAATTTGGGATCGCAAAGTGAAAATTACAGCAAGCTGATTTTTACATAGAAAACAAAAATATTTACCACAGATTTGAAAATTTCAGTTTGGTAGGACAGTGAAACATGTCTTTGGGTTTGAGAGTTGAAGACAAGTTGGATGGTCAGAAAAAATACAGTGCATGGAAGGAGAGAATCCAGAGCATCTTTGAGGAAGCAGAAGTCTAGGGCATTATGGTAAATACCACACAGAACCCAGTAGTAGTACCTGTTGACCCTGTACAATTGGCAGAGTTTAACAAAAAGAATACTAAGTTAAAAAGATTGATTATGGAAGGAATCAAAGACCATGTCATTTCTCATGTGAGAGGAAAGACTTATGCACATGAGATGTGGACAGCCTTCACTAGTTTTTACCAGAGCTCAAATGAAAACAGAAAAATGGTCCTAAAGGAGAAACTAAAGGCCATTAAAATGGCTAAGACTGACAGTGTTACAGCATACCTCACAAAGATCACTTCAGTGAGAGATGAGTTGGGAGTCGTAAGTGAGATCATTGCACCTACTGAGTTGGTGAGAATTGCTTTGAATGGTCTTCCCAAGACTTGGAAGAATTTTGTGGATGGCATTGTTGCACAGGAAAACCTTCGCAATTGGGAGAGGTTGTGGGATGATTGCATTCAAAATGAACCCAAAAAGAACCATCTTGGGGCAGCCAAACAGGTGGAGGAGGATGACAATGTGGAATTGTTAGTAAGAGGCAAGAAGGGCAGAGCAAAGAAGCAAGCTTCCAACAGTGGAGGCAAAGGCAAAGGCAAAGGCAAAGGCAAGCAACAGAACAAGGAGAAGGACTATTCCAAAGTCAAATGTTGGAATTGTCAAAAGTTGGGACACTATGTTGTTGTGTGTTCGGAAAAGAAGAACAAGAAAGGGAAAGACAAACCCATGGCAGCTTCTACAGAGATAGAGAGCTTCTCAGAGAGATTTGATCGGGATTGGGTTCATAGCTTGTGAGGCCACTAGTGCAAGATCACCTGCCATACAGGTTCAGAGGGAGTGTGCATTCCCCACTACTAGCAGAGCATCTTCTAGCATTTGGTATGTTGACAGTGGCGCTTCTCGCCACATGACAAGAGTCGGAGAGTACTTCTCAGAGCTTTCAGAGGGTGATACTGATATGGAAGTACTACTTCGTGATGACATCATTGTTAGAGTAGTCGGTCTGGGGACATTGACATTTGATAGGGGACCCAAACCTCTCTTGAAAGTGTCAGATGTTCTATATGTGCCTGGAATGAAGAAGAACCTGATATCTGTCTCAGCACTTGAGGATAGAGGGTATGATGTGTTGTTCAGGAGAGAGTAGGTGCTTATATATCCTAGGGGAACTCCAGCTTCTTTAGCTAGAGAGATTGGTGTGCGCCATGCCAAGGTGTACAAGTTCTCATTCCAGCCCCTGATGGCATTGAGTAGTAGCACCCGAGACAGGACCAATAGCAAATCTAGCAGTTTAGAGTTGTGTGAGATTTGGCACCACAGGATGGGGCACATGTATCATGGGGCCTTGATTACATTGCGGGAGATCACCACTGGTGTGCCAGATTTCAGTTCTAATCACCTTAATGTATGCAGAGGATGTGCTATGGGGAAGTTTGCCAGATCCCCTTTTCCCAGCAGTGTCAGCAGAGCGACCAAGATCCTTGACTTGATACATACCGATGTGAGTGGTCGGATGTCTCATGTATCATTGAGTGGCTATGAGTACTATGTTTTATTCATTGATGACCACTCCGGGAAGACCTGGATTTATTTCTTGAAGACCAAGAGTGAGGTCTTCAAGCAGTTTCAAGAGTTCAAAGCTCTTGTGTAGACCCAGACAGGTAGGAAGATCAAGGTCCTCAGGTCAGACAATGGAGGGGAGTATACCCTTGGTGAGTTTGTTGATTTTTGTGCTGACGCAGGCATTAGAAGGGAGTTCACAGTTCCTTACAACCTCCAACAAAATGGGGTTGCAGAGAGGAAGAACATATCCATTGCAGGGGCTACCAAAGCCATGCTTCATGATCAGGGGTTACCTTTATTTTTGTGGGCAGAGGCCTACAACACTGTTGTGTACTTGCAGAACAAGAGTCCACATCGTGCCTTGGGGAATGTGACTCCAAAGGAGGCTTTTTCTGGGAAGAAGCCTGATGTTGGGCACTTTCATATCTTTGGGTGCCTTACATATTCCTATGTCCCCAAGGAGAAAAGGACCAAGCTAGAGCCCACTGCAAACAAGGGCATTTTTGTGGGTTATGGCGAGACCTCGAAAGCTTATCGGATTTATATTCTTGTGCAGAGGAAAGTGGTTTTCAGGCGTGATGTGAAGTTCGAGGAGGAGAGAGCTTTCAGGAGGTCACAGGAGTTAGAGTATCCAAAGTCACCAAACCCTCAGGAGCAGCTGAGTCAGTCACAGGGATCCAATGGTCAGGGATCAGGAGGTACATCGATTACAATGTCAGGTCCATCAGTGAGCAGTGGCTCTCAAAGTCAGGTGGGTGGTTCTTCAGGCAGCATGCAGGGCAGTCCACGGAGCAATTCACAGGGTAGTCCACTAATAGACAGTTCGCACGATACTTCAGCATCTACAGGCACAGGTTCAGGCTTGAGGTCAGTTGACAGGCCTTCAGGAGTTCAGGCTTCTAATAATGATGAGGACTCTTTCACTTCGGTGGGAGAAGTATGCTCAGGGAAGAGGAAGCCCAAGTGGCTTCAAGATACCTTGCGCGAGGCCACATCAGTTGCTAGGCCAAAGAGACAGGTTAGAGAGAGTAAACCACCTGAGCAATCTGTAGTTACATGGCATTGGTAACAAGAATTGTTGACTCCGAACCATCTAGTTATGAGGAGGCAGCCAGCCAGCAGGTCTGGAGAGAGGTCATGATGGAGGAGTATTCTTCTATTATGAAGAACGATGTTTGGGAGGTAGTGCCAAGGCCTGAAGGTAAATCAGTTGTTACTTCTAGATGGCTCTACAAGATAAAGCATGTTGCAGATGTCAGCATCGAGAAGTTCAAGGCTCGATTTGTGGCGAGAGGGTTCTCACAGGTAGAGGGAGTTGACTATGAGGAGACCTTCGCTCCCGTAGCTCAGTATACATCTATTCGTTCCATTATATCGATTGCAGCATAGATGGCTTCGAAAATCCACTAGATGGATGTGAAGACTGCATTTCTCAATGGCTTCATTTAGGAGGAGGTTTATATTGAGTAGCCGCAGAGCTTTGAGGTGCATGGGAAGGAGTCCCATGTATGCAGATTGAAAAAGGCACTCTATGGCCTGAAGCAAGCTCCCAGAGCTTGGTACTTGAGGATTGATACATACTTGCAGCGGTTGGGTTTCACAAAGAGTGAGGTTGATCCGAAATACTTCATTGTGGTGGGTGAGGAGCCTCTCATTCTGGTGTTGTATGTTGATGACTTGATCATCACTGGTGCAGAGAGACTCATTGAGGGCTACAAGAGAGATCTTGCTTCAGAGTTTGAGATGAAGGATATCGGCTTGATGCAATATTTTCTGGGATTGGAGGTGTGGCAGGAGGAGGGGCATTTCTTCCTAGGACAAGAGAAGTACATTGTGTATATTCTTAGCAGATTTCACATGGAGGACTACAAACACATTTCTACACCTATGAGCACTAACTAGAAGAAGCTTCACGCTTCTGATTCCGAGTTGGTGGATCCTATTCTATACAGACAGTTGATTGGTTGTTTGATGTACTTGATCAACACTCAACAGATATATGTTTTGCAAATAACACTATGAGTCAGTTCATGTGTGAGCCCAGGAGAGTGCACTAGGTGGCTGCAAAACACATTCTTCGTTACTTGCAGGGGACTGTGGATTTTGGTCTGGATTATAGATAGGGTGATGGAGTGAGACTGAAAGAGTACATGGATTCAGATTGGGCAGGTTGTGCGTCAGATAGGAAGAGTACTTCCGGGTGTTGTTTTGGGTTGGGTTCGGCAATTGTGTCGTGAATCAGCCAAAAACAATAGTCAGTTGCATTGAGTTCAGCTGAGGCAGAGTATATGGCTGCTAGTTTGGCTAGTTGTGAGGCCATATGGCTTCGCAAGATGTTGTTTTGTCTATTTGGTGAGGCATTGAGACCTTCAATAATTTACTGTGATAACCAAAGTTGCATAAAACTCACGGAGAATCCAGTTTTTCATGATAGGTCAAAGCATATTGAGATCAAGTATCACTTCATTAGAGACTATGTCCAAAAGGGAGTTGTCAAGCTTGAGTACATTTTCACAAATGAGCAAGTAGCAGACATTTTCACCAAAGCCTTACCACGGGGCAAGCATGTTTACTTTAGAGACAAGATGGGAGTGGTGAGGAACATTTTCCTCGGTAAGAGGGAGTGTTAAAATTTGGGTACTAGAGGACAAGTGGTTCCCTAAGCCTTTGATCTTTGGCCTAGGGAAAAGTGTCCAAATTTATTTGTACTTTTCTCCTAAAGTGACTTTATAAGTGGTAAAGTCAATTTAATTTAAAAGTGACTTTATAAGTGGTAAAGTTACATTCTAATTTAAAAGTCACTTTATAAGTGGTAAAGTTACATTCTAATTTAAAAGTGACTTTAGAAGTGGTAAAGTTACATTCTAATTTAAAGGTGACTTTATTAAACTCAATGAAGAGTTAGAAAGTGAAAATGTGACTATGGAAATAAAGACTAAATGGGTCTTTATTTAAGAGGGTGAGTTAAAAAATAGAAAGTTAAAATTAAATGCGCATTTATTCTCATCCCTAGATCTAAATGAATCTCAGCCATTAGATCTTAGGGTAACCCAAAAGGTTATTTAGAAAATAAAAGGAGAAGAGAAGAGGAAAAGATCATTCATTCTTTCATGAGCATTTGAGAGAAAGAGAAGAGAGAGCAAGGAGAAAATTTCTGAGCAGTGAAAAAGTGAAGAAGAGCAGCAAGAAGACATTTCAGCAAATCTAGGCAGCAACATTTATTGGCATGCATCCCAAGGAAAAACTGTACAGCAGGAGAAAGGCACAGAAATAGAGGAAGAGGGACAACAAGTTTTGGGCACATTTTTCGAGGTTGGTCGTACAACATTTAATGTTGTTTTATTGCTATAAAAATTTATGTTTTCATTGGTTGCTGATTGGCACGATTTTCGAGGTGGAGTTCAAGCATGGAAATCGAGATAAGTTGTAATTTGTGGTTGCAGGAATTTTTACTGTATATTTCAGTTTCTCTGTAAAAGCATTTTCAGAAATAAAGAAGAGCTCTCAAATTGGTTTTCCCCAAGAGTTGTAGGGGGTTTTTCCAGGGTCACATTGACCAAAAATCAGTGTTATTTTCTGTGCGTGGCTGTCATAATTTTGTTGTATTTTATTTCGGCAATTTCAGCAGTTGTGAAATCTCTAAATTTGTGTTTTCAAAAAATTATTGTCATTTCCAGATTTTAGAATTTTTATCATGCTTGGATTTAAAATTAAATGCACGGAGTGATAAGGAAAACTGATAACCAGAGTGGGGGTTGAAATTTCTTCAATTACAAAAATTTTCAACAACATCATACAACAAGGGCTCCCCACAGATTGGACAACTAGTCTGGCAATACCTCTTTTCAAGAGTGGTGACATCAATAATCCCTCCAATTATAGGACCATCATGATAAACCCTTTGTTTGCAAAGCTATTTGGCAGCATGCTAGAAAACAAAATTAACAAGTGGGCAGAAGAAAGAGATAAGTGTGCTAAAGGGAAAGCAGGTTTTAGACCTAAACATTCTAAAACCAAGCAAGGTTTCCATCTCTGATTTCCCAGAAACTGTGTTTCTAGACAATGTCTCTGTTCTCCTAAGCTTTGTTCCAAATGTGGGAGCCTTTGATGAGCCCAGACATTCTAGTGTACTCTCTTTCTTGCCAGCTATTTGCATATTTCTGATTCCATACTTTGGCCCAAGGGGACCCCGATTCCTTTAGCCATCTCCACCATACTTTTTCTCCCAAAACATTGTTTAGGGTCTCAGGGTCATCAAGTCCCAGACCTCCATGTGTCTTAGGTTTGCATATCTTTTCCCAAGCTACTAGAGCCCATTTTCTGTTCTCTTCCTCTTTGCCCCAAAGAAGATCTCTTTGGATATTTCTAATGTGTTGCATAACTCCTCACAACCAAATTATTGCGATTGCTGGATGGGCAGTTTGGTTCGTTTGAATGGGGACTACAAGGAGAGGACACTTTCATCATGCCTCTAACACTCCACTTACCGAGTATGAACACGGATCGAAGTTTAAAGAAACGAATATAGGAAAGAGGTACATATATGCTGGATCCTCACATAGACAAATTGGTTGAATCATACCTCATAAGCAACAGGGATTGATGGGACTTTCCCTTCGGCCTGCCCTCCTGGCTAACACGCAAGGGTTCGGCCAAGGGGATTGCTTTCATCCTATCCTGGTTCATTCTCAATCAATCTGGTGACATTGGGCAGAGCTTATAGAATAACTCTTTATTTCTTCGAACCAGATATAATAACCACTGATCAACTCAATCATATTCTTTGACGTGTAATCATCAATCAGTATGGGAGGATATGTTCTTAAAGCATTTTCTTGCGAGCTCCAGTTCAATCTCCCGAAGCGTAATAACTTCTAGATCATAGATCCCATTTAGGAAGGCTAGGATCTAGAAGTCATATACATTTGGAGTCGTCATATTTTTTTTTTTTGAAAAAAAATAGGCATTAAGATAAATATATATTCAAATTCTATATTCTTTCCGGGACGTTTAATCTATCCAATATCACTATCAAGCCTTTTAAAATGGAATTATTCATTTAATTTCAATGATAAAAAGTAGGTTAAATAGAAGTAAAGATAATTACACCAATAAGTTTAAAAATTAATGTTAAAGGTTTTCGAAAAGAACTTAAGTTTCCAAAGTGGGTGTGGAGGCCCATAGCAAGCAGGCATAAATATATTTTTTTTAATATAATAGTTTTAAAAAATAATATATATATATATATATATATATATATAAAAAAGGTTATTTAAAAGAAAAAAGAAAAACTTACACAGTTTAAGTTTGAATGTTTTCAATATCGATTTTATTATAATGAAAATATTTCTTTTTTATCCAAAGTTCCTTAAAATGAGGAGATTATGGACATCTCCCTTAAAAGGCCAAGATACATTTCTAGTGTTAAATTGGTATCTTCTAACATCAGGAGAACAAATTTTAGGTTAGAAACATGAAGACATTTAGCTTATCTCTCAAAGTTCACCAAAATCAAGAGCATCAGTGAGGATATATTCTAGTTCTACATTGTTATCTACTCACATCATGAGCGCAAACTTTAAACTTTAAGTTAGAAACATTAATGTTAAATACTTCAATGGAATCATATTCCTACTCCTCATGCTTCTTTCTCATGACCAACATTTTAACCTTCTCTACTCTGGTTCATTGTAATGTCTATATCCATTATCATTGATACATTGTTTTTGAACTCAAAATAGTCACGAGACAAACTTTAGATAAGGCAAATTCATGGATGGATTGATATATAACTTTGACTTCTTTAAATGGGGTCCATGACTAAAAATGGATAAGATAGCTCTTTTTTACTTTGCTTCAATTTTTAATGCAAGTTAAAAAAAATAAGTCTAGGAGTATAGCAATTTTTAAATAATTAGCATGGAGTAGGTTCTAATATATTGTTACAACTATATTAAACCAATTTAATTGTCAAAAATGATCCCAAGTATAAATTATGGGGTATTTTTTTCTCTATTAAAAAATATTTTATTTCTTTCTCTTCAAACTATATTCCATTATAGTTGACATCATCATCTGAATTTCATTTGTTTTGTTTTTATCTTTTTTTAAGAAAAAAAATTCCAATTTCCATTTTTTTCTAAATAAATTGCTCAAATTATATAAAATAATGTTATTATACTTTAAAAATAGCCAAAATTTTCTAATTATACAAAACTCTTAAATTTTGATTTTTTAATAAAAATATTCGCAAATATTTTTAAGTTGTTTATTTAAAAAATTTATAAAAAATTAAAATTAAATTAAAATTCTTAAAATTTAATTTTTAAAACTTTTTTATATTTTTTAATATATAAATCAAAAAAATCTTAAAATTTATTTTAAGATCACAAATTTATTTCATAAATATACAGTTAATTAACAAAAAATACTAACTCCTTTCTGATTAATCTTAAAGACAACTACTCCCATATAGAGCATAAAATCTAAAATATAACGAATACAATCTATAATAATAGCAATTTACAAATTAATTAAAATATTATTTATAAATATGGGTCCTCCACAATTTTAATTATTAATTTATAATTAATGTTAAAAACATATATTATTTTTAACTTTATAATCTAAAATATTATTTATTAGAATTTACATTTACTCTCATAAATAATCTCTTTCAACCATCCTAGATATTAAGATAATTCGATTACATAATTTAAGTTTTAATATAACTTTAGATTTAAATAATTTTTGCGTGTAATTGGCTGATTGCAGGTAGCTGTAACCCTCGTAAAAACTCTTGGACGAAACCTTGGGTCAATTTAACATAACTCCGCACACACCATAACTATAGTTATGTTTTATTAAAAAAATTGAACAGGGAGACTCTTAAAATTACCATGGAATACAAAGAAATATTATGGAAAACAATATAAATTAAATGATTAAGAAATATTTAGATATATTTTAAGAGTTATTTTGGAATTTTTTATATTTAAATAAATATATATATTTATAAAAATTATTGTCTATTAATTTATATATATTTTTTATATAAAATTCAGATAGGAATAAAAAAGTAAATATATAGATTTATTAAAATTATTGTTAATTTAAATTGTGCAAAATATAATATAAAATTGAAACTATTAATGTTTTTTTTTAGTGTTTAAAATTGAATAGTGAAAATTAAAAAGAAAAATAGCAATTAAATGCAATCTTATATTTTAAAGTGAACAGTGAAATTTAAAAGAAAATTAGCAATTAAATGTAATTTCATATTTTAAGTTATTTTTCAATTACAAAATATAGCATAGTGGATATCAAAATGGAGTCATTTACTTAGGCTGAGGAATTGCTTGGACAATTAAAGTTGGCTGGAATTGGGGCAAAAAAAAATTCAAAAAATTTATGGATGTAGTGTTTGAATCATGTTTTTGATGGTGAAAATAGATTTAGCACCATCAAAAACTTTCAAAACATCTAAAATTATAAATTTTAACAACTTTTATTTGGATTTACAAAAATTCCAGATCTGGTTTTTTAAACATACCAAAATTTCCATAATTTTCAAGACAAAAAAAACATAATTTTTATACTCTAACTAATAAGTCGATTTTCAAGACAAAAAAAACATAATTTTTATACTCTAGCTAATAAGTCTTACTATTCCTGTGAAAATTTCCATAATTTTCCAGACAAAAAAACATAATTTTTATATTCAATCTATAAAAAGAAAATAAGTCTTACTATTCTTGTGAAATCAGGTCATCCAACGTTTTTCAAAGAGCTATCAGTCCACTGTAGCAATGGACTTTTATGATTCAGTTAATGGTACACTATCTTATATTTAACACGAAAACTTGAAATCATTAAACGTGGTGTACGAAGTTTCCAGGCAGATGAATGCATGGAAACCCTAGAAATCATAAAACGAAGTGTACGAATGTGAGGCAGAGTGAATGCACGGAAACCCTAGAAATCATAAAACGAAGTGTACGAACTGTGAGGCAGAATGAATGCATGGAAACCCTAGAAATCATAAAACGAAGTGTACGAACTGTGAGGCAGAATGAATGCATGGAAAATGCGGAACGATGACCGATCTGCAATTTTCCAACCAGGGCGGTACATTTTATCTCCATGCTCCATAGAAGCCAGGAATCCAGCTCGCCCTGTGGGCCTTTCCATTGTATATGAACCATCACTATCGGACTTTCCATGTCTCTTTTCTGTCCCACCAAAAACTCTAAAGAGCATGCAGAATATTTTTCTGGTAACCAGAAGAGGTGGCCAAGGCCTCCATTCTTTTTATATCTACTTCACTCGTTATCTCAACAACCGATTCACTTTTTGTTGTGGGTAGCGACAGGTTCCATTGCAGTAGTCATAATCCCTACCCAGTTAGACCATTTAATCTAATTCCACGTGGGTTACATAATCCCGTGTCAAGAATTCCAAATTCAGTGCGCAGTCTACGCTAACAGACCAATTCAGTTTACCCAAAGGGTTATTTGAACCCCAAACCCAGGCTATAAAAGTTACGCAAAGTCTAATTCTACTTGGGTTGCATAATCCCATACCAATTCAATTACCCAAAGGGCTATTCGAAACCCTAACCCAGGCTATAAAAAGTTGTCTAAAAGACAATTCGAACCCAGAACCCCCGGCTACATAACCTTATGCACAAAAGCGCAGGCTGATCGGAAAGCAAATACTACCATTCCCCAATTCTACGATTTCCCAGGACAAATTTCTCCCTAAATTCTCCATGAAATTAGACCCTAAAATCTCTATGTTAGTTTCCCACAGAACCCAGCATAACCTATGCAACTCAACTTTCCAGAAAGACAGATTATCTAGCTGAAAAATGATAGAAGGTGTATTCCTATCAAATCTTTGCAAGGTAATCACGGTACGTACCAGCTTTTGAAAATACACACGAACTTTGGAAAAGAGGCAGACATGTCATACACATAGGCGATGAATTGTCCTGAGGATCTCGATCTTGATCATCCCGGCAGCCAAGTTCTAGTTCATTACCTTTAATCTGTAAAAATAGTAAAAAGTTATAGTTCATTACTCTTAATCTGTAAAATTAAAATTAATCAAAACAAGAAAGGAAATACACTTTCCATCAGTGCATGTGTCGAAAATTACTCCAATTGCAGGTAAACATTAATGATTTACAAAATACCTCAGCGTCTAGACAATAGCCTCGTTAGTAACCTTGAAAACTTATGCATAGCTCTCACCACCTGCTCTGAATGATCAATAAATCTCATCAATCCTGCCAGCAGAAATTGAGAAGCTCATAGTCATAATATAATAGACTCTGCAGAGACACTTCATACTATAAAAGCTTCGTGAGCGTGAGCGAGGCAGAGGCAATACATACCGCAAATTCTACCTCTGATCCGCAAGAAATTAGAATGGTTTCGGATCGATTGAAGTGCAAACCCGAGGATAGGAGAATGATAGAATGCTCAGACTTATAGAGACTTCAAAAAAAGAGCAGAGTATATCGAAACTGAGAGTATATAAAAAAAAAAAAAACAGGGTATATCGAAACTCCCCAAACGATTAAACTTAAGAGCAAAATGATGGCCACTCCTGTCATAAACGCGACCCATACGCACACCAACTCGAATCCCAAGGCAAGGGTTCTCGACTGCTTTTTGTACTTTTTCATGAAAATCACATATAAGCATCGCACGTACATGTACCAGCATTTGTACATAGAGTTGTGTAATTAGGGGAGGAATTGCTGAGTTAAAAGTGGCTGGAATCTGGTTAAAAAATTTAAAAAAAATTGTAAAAGCAGTGTTTGAATCGTGTTTTTGATAGTGTAAATGAATTCAGCACCATCAAAAACCTCTAGAACACCTAAAATTTTGAAATTAAACAACTATAACTTACATTTACAAAAATTCTTGCCAGATTTTCTCTAAATATAACTAGAATTTTCATAACTTTTCCAACAACTTCTCCGCTTCTTTAAATTCCTTATTTATACATTAACCAAAATAATATTAAAATAAATTTTTAAAACAATTTTAAATGCAAGTTGTCTGTATGTTTTCTATCCGTTTCGAAATATAGAATATTTCCCATCCGTTTCGAAATTTAAAAATTTTGAAAATAAAGATTTTAATTATAACCAATGTAATGTGTTTTGATTTAGTATTTGTTTTTTATGTAAAAAATTGATAATTAAATTAAAGTAAAAATAATAAATAACTATAGGGAAATGTTTTTTAATAATGAAAAATATAATATTTATTTATATGATTATTTGTGGTTTAAATTGATTATTATTTTAATTTATTATTATAAGTTTTTTTATTTTTTTTGATATTAAATAAAATTATTAGTTTTGATTTTGAGAATAAATAGATATATGAGAAATTTATATGGTGCTATATGGTGAAGGAAGTGCACTTGGAGAAATTCTCTCAAATAAGAAAGGAATGGTTAAATGTGAGATCTATGAGGAAAGGCAAAAAGTTGATTTAGTCTTATTTTTTTAATTTGTTGTCGTAGTGAAGTTATCAAAGCATTATATCCTTAAAAATAAATAATGAAAGAAGAGTGACAACACAATAGCTTTAATTTTCAAATTTTTAAAAAATGTCTCATTCTTATCGCCTAATTAAAAATCAAATTTATTTAACCAAATATAATTACAATATAGTATATTAATGATTACTTTTAAAATATACCCATATAAAATTAACTCTAATATATTTAATGATATTCAATTTATGTCCAACTTAAAATAATAATAAAAATATAAAAAATATAAACCAAAAACACATACACATTGATATTCATAATTATAATAGTCCTTTCTTAATAAAAATTAGTGTGATCGTACTTCCTTTCCACAATAATAAAAATATAAAAAATATAAACCAAAAACACATACCCATTGATATTCATAATTATAATAGTCCTCTCTTAATAGAAATTAGTGTGATCGTACTTCCTTTCCACAAATATCACCTCCTGAAGTCTATAAGCTTGAACCTTAGAGCTTTGAAATTTTTTAAAGTGACTTAGAATTAAAATTACTCAAAAATGTGAAACAATAACACAATCTTTACTCAAAAATGTGAAACAATAACACAACCTTTAATTTATATACAAATTGCATGGTCCATTTATCATCCTTTCACTATATATCCTTTAATCAAACTAAAATGGTCCATTTATCATCCTTTCATGATATATTTTTTAATTAAACAAGTTTATTAGAAAAACTACATTAATATATAATAATTATTAAAATTAAATAATATAATAATTATATATATAATAATTATTAAAATTATATTAAATTAAATATTAATTGATGTATAACCGAAAAAATTTATAAAACAAAATAATCACTTTTTCTTATTACAATATCTTTCTAAAGAAAAATAACTATTTCCAGTCATTTGAATTTAAATTTTTAATTAAAAACATAATCTTTATAATTCAAGTGTATTTTAAATTTAGGTGTATTTTTAATGTAACGTTAACTCTAGATGTTAGTTATACTTCATTATCCTATTTCAACCTAACAAAAGCAAAAAAGCTGAAAATCTGAGCCGTCCTCTTTAAATGCAAATTGATCTCGTTCGCTTCTGATTCAATCCAGCGGGACGCAGACTGGAACTTGGTTAGCTTTTCCGCTTTTCACCGGTCAGGCGACCACTGTTCCGGTTAGCTTTTCCGCTTTTCACCGGTCAGGCGACCACTGTTCCGGTCATTGAGGGAGGGCACTCGAAAATTCAATGACGGAATCTAAATATGCAAATCTTATCATCTTAAATATTCCTATCATGTAATTCTCTAGCTTGTAATTTAAAAGGGAGTTTTCAATGTTAAGTTAATCTCAGTCCTATTTACAAATAATGTAAATAGGAGTAGTGCAAATCTTATCATCTTAAATATTCGTATCATGTAATTCTCTAGCTTCTAATTTAAAAGGGAGTTTTCAATGTTAAGTTAATCTCAGTTCTATTTACAAATAATGTAAATAGGAGTAGTGGATGGGTTAACATTATCTTTAATGAAAGCATGAGTAAAAGAAAGAAAACGTTTATGAAACAAAATGATACATGAATGTAAAAATAGAATATCTACTTTAATGTTTGTCTCACAAATAGCAAGGAGTTAAATGATTTTGTTATAGAGAAGTTCCCAAAAAGGTATGGGGAAAAGAGTTGGGTAGAAAGACGAAAAATTAGGTTGATGAATTCAACCCTATGTGTGAGCTACAACAAAAAAAGTTCATTGGAGTTAGCATTTTGTGGAGGGTAAAGGTTCTTATTGTTCAATTAAGGACCAACTCACATCAACTTCGGTGTGAAACACGATGGTGGAAAAGGCCTAAAGAAGTTTGGGAAGAACGTGTGTGTACATTTTGCAGGTCTGGGCTGTGGAATCAAAAAACATTTTATTCTGGAATGTGATACATTCAAAGACATCAAAGAAAGTTATGAGAACATGTTAGCATCAGTTTCTTGGCATTGTCTTTTTAGCGAGGGCTGTGGAATCAAAAAACATTTCATTCTGGAATGTGATACATTCAAAGACATCAAAGAAAGTTATGAGAACATGTTAGCATCAGTTTCTTGGCATTATCTTTTTAGCGAGGGGATTGTTGGAAGGTTGGCCCAGCTCATCATCAATTTGAATTGGAAAAGGATTGAATTGCAAAAAGAAAAAAGCGGGGAGTTAATGGTCTCATAGACTATTTTTAGCCTCGTGGACCTTAAAATATCATTTCATTTCTTTTAAATTTTCATCATTTCATTTCTTTTAAATTTTCAATCTCAAGTCAATCTCAGTGTTATTTGCATTAAATGATGGTACAATTTATATGCACAAGTCTAATCAAGTTACAATTTTGTTTGGAAAATTAAAACCTTGTAGAAATTTGGATCATAGCTGTCAAATTTCAAGATTTTTTGTACTCGATGATTTTTTTTAATGATACTTACTCCATTTCCACCATCAAAAAAAAGATTTAACATTCTTATGGTTGAATATTTTGAAGAAAAAAAATTACTAGATTCTAGTAAAAATAATTTTTCAAACAAAATATTTATATTTAACTTCCCAGACGGGGAAATATTTGAAAATATTAAATAAATTTATACTTTTAATTGTGATTATAAAAAAATCAACATCTTTTAACCTTCATTAAAATATTAAAATTAAATAATTAGTTATAAAATTAAATAATTTAAATTACAAAAAATATTTCAGCAAACTAAATAAATTTATATATTTAAAACATGTATAAAAGTTATTGTAAAAATGTCTAAAACCTATATGATTTAGATTTATATGTTAAAACTCAATAAATAAACTACTAAATTTATTGAAATAAATGTCTTATTTTATTATTGTTTGTACATGTAATGCTTAATTTTTAAATTTCCATAAGTTTGTAAAAATAATATTAATTACAGTTATATACCATATGGAATATAATGTATTTTTTTTCAGAAGGAATTTAGAATCAAAAACGGGAATATGTGTTAGCCTGCGTAAATGTGCACTATGAACTATGCCTGTGTAAATGTGCACTATGAACTATGAGACCATGCGGATTAAACGAAAATTAAAGAAAAGAAAAATGACATGGATATATATATGATATGGAACATTGACATGATGTGGCATGGAATGTGTCAGCTTGTGTCAATGTGCACTATGAACCATGAGACCATATTAAGTCAAAATTAAAGTAGAAAAATGATATATATATAAAAAGATTGGATGTATTAGGTATAAGAATATAATCACTATTTATATTTTAAGTTGAAAAATATATACATTACTTTATATCAATCTTGGTTTTATAGGCGTAATTGTTTGCATATACATATGTGCAGTAATTTGACTTTAATGGCAAAGAATGAACAAAGATTGTCACTTTTTAATATATTTTTATTAAATGAAAAAATTTACACAATAACCCATAGATGAAAGAGCTTCAAATGTGCTAGTTTTTGGGATTTACATTTTGTTTGGTGGTGTGTCATGTGATATGGGGTGAATAGTGCATGGGTAATCTTTGATGTTTTGTGATGGACTTGCACATTAGCGGTGACTTACTCTTGGTCACTAGAGTTGATGTGGATGATTGTATGCCATTCTTCCTTAAACATTCAAGACCTATGGAGCTTGGTGACTTATTTAGGTAGTCAAACATAGGAAGGGAGGTTGCTTAGTTGGATGATATTTTACATTGGAAGAAGAGTGTTCAACATTCTAGAGAAAGGCATTGAGCATTAGACAACATGGGCTTGCTTGGTTTCTTACATGGAGGCTTACTCTTGACTTGAGGATGCTTGGGTTGAGGGAGTGAACATGAAAGTGTGATGGTCCTTGAGGAGGCACGTAACTTTGATAATGCATTGGGGCTTTCGAGTCTTGGAGAAGGAGATTTAGATCTTGGAGAGAAGTAATCATGTCACCTTTAAGCCTTTTGTGTTGATCATCATCACCTTGGAGCTTGACGTATGTCACTTGTAGTAGAGAACTTCACATGTGTAGACCTACTTGTGCCTTGTAGCTTGTTTATAGTGGATTAGGTCCGCTTGTCATTATAGACCTCCCTTACCTCCAATATAAATAGAGAAGGAGAGAGTCATAATCATAACTACATATGCCACTTGTAGTAGAGCACTTCACATATGTAGACCTACTTGTGTCTTGCATGTTGTATATAATTGATTACGTCCCCTTGTCATTATAGACCTCCCTTACCTCCAACATAAATAGAGGAAGGAGAGAGTCGTGATCATAATTACTTATGTCACTTGTAGTAGAGCACTTCACATTTGTAGACCTACTTGTGTGTTGTAGATTGTTTATAATTGACTAGATTCACTTGTCATTATAGGCCTCTCTTACCTCCATACAAATAGAGGAAGAAGAGATTCGTGCACATGTGTTTATTCTTCTTTACACTTGGGTAAGAGGAAGATCATCTCTCTCTCTCTCTCTGTCTCTCTCTCTCACACACACACACACATGTTGTTAGGTCCCTATAATACTAGTGTATTCCCTTATTATTATTGTCATTGTACCCCTTATTGTTATTGTTGTGCCCATGTTGTCCCCATATTGTTATTATTATGCCCCATAGAAACCCACTATTGTTATTGTTGTGCCCTTACATTATTATTGTTATGTCGGCTCTAATTATATTGTGACCCCTTAGACTCCTATATATAGAAAGGAGGTCTTGTCATTGGTGTCATCTAATAATTATTCATTTGTGTAATGTAAAGGAGGTTTCCCCCTTGAAGAGGCTATGTTTTAAGTCGTTGATCTATCTCTTTCTTCTATTTTGTGAGTTGGTTGCATAACAATTGGTATCAGAGCTTTGGATTTTAGGCTTTCGCTGCTTCAAACAGGTCATCATGGAATTTTGGCTATAACTTTTTTCTACGACACTTCAGAAGCGGAAATTAAAACCCATTTAAGACAAAGTCATGATGAACCGCGTGACCGAATTTAATATCTTGTCTCGCCATAGTTTCGGAGATATAAACTGAGGAAGTTAAGGTTTGTGTAGGCTCCCGAATTAGATCTCAAACAGGTCACCTTGGGAAAATCGTCATGAATTTCTCTTTGAGCATCTGATTCAATTTCGTCAAAAATAATAGAAAGAAGACGGACTGTAGTTTGTTGCGTATTGTTTTCAGAACCTAAGGTCAAAACAGTGACACGTGGCACGTCATACAAGTTCATTCTACTAAACTAGTTTATAATTAGGTCATCGCGGGAGATTGGGCATAACTATTCCTTTGGGTTTCCAATTGCGATCAGACTTGCGGATTTGGAAAGAAGACTCAAGGGGCTATCACAGGCCGAAATTTCAGAACTTGGAGATTCAAAATTACAGAATTACAAGAATTTCAAGATCGAGCTCATACAAAAAAAAAAACAAAAACAAAACAAAAAAAACAAATATATATATATATATATATATATATGCATAAGCCTTGTTTGAGAAAATAGTTTGAAGTGATTCAAAGGGCATTGTGAAGAATAATTACCACTCATTGATGACCCGAAGAAAGAAAATGGAAACACCTAGCTAGCAACCTAAAATCTCTACTATGACACATGAAGAAGAGGAAGAAATGCAACATGATATATCAAAATTACGAGACCAAGTGCAAAAAATTTCGCTCCCACAAAAAGTAACTGAAGCTAAGATGGATGGTTTAAAGAATGGAATGGAAGTTAAGATGGATGGCATGGAAGCTAAGATGGATGGCATGGAAGCTAAGATGGATGGTATAGAAGAAAAACTTAAAGGCAACATGGAAGATTTGAAGATAGATTTGACAAAGTTGCTACAAG
>APFE031586999.1:44014-54026 GCA_000404065.3 Pinus taeda | reverse complement strand
GAAGGTGGAGGTGGATGTGTTTAAGGAGGAGGAGTAGGTGGTGGAGGTGGAGGAGCAGGTGGTGGAGGTGGAGGAGTAGGTGGAGGTGGAGGTGGAGGTGGAGGAGTAGGAGGAGGTCATCGAGGAGGACATGGAGGTTGAGGTGGAGGAGGAAGAGTAGGTGGAGGTGGAGGTGGAGGTTGAGGTGGAGGAGGAGGAGGAGGTGTAGGTGGAGGAAGAGGAGGAGGTAGAGGCAAGGCAGAGGAGGTGGAGGTAAAGGAAGAATAGGTGGTGGAGGAGGAAGAGGAGGAGGATGAGGAGGAATCGAAGGAGGAGGAGGAGGTGGTCATGGAGGTGGAGGTGGAGGTATAGGAGGACGAGGACGAGTAGGAGGAGGCATTGGTGAAGGTGGTGGAGGAGGTGGAGGTTGACGTGGAGGAATGAGAGGTGGTGGAAGAGTAGGTGGTAGAGTAGGATGTGGAGCAGTAGGAGGAGGAGGAGGTGGTCGAGGAGGTGGAGGTAGAGGAGGAGGAGGAGGAGTTGGAGGTGGAGGTGGTGGATGTGGAGGAAGGGGCTAGAGGTTGAGGTGGTAGAGGAGTAGTTGGAGGTGGAGGTGGAGGTGGTGGAGGAGGTGGAGGTTGAGATGGAGGAATGGGAGGTGGTGGAGGAGTAGGTGGTAGAGGAGGATGTGGAGGAGTAGGAGGAGGAGGAGGAGGAGGAGATGGTGGGTGGGGTGGAGATGGTGGGGGATAGGGTGGAGGTGGAGGAGTATTAGGAGGTTGTGGAGGTGGAGGTTGTCAAGGAGGATGTGGAGGTTGAAGTGGAGGAGGAAGAGGAGGTGGAGGTGGAGGTTCAGGTGGAGGAGGAAGAGGAGGTGGAGGTGGAGGTGGAGGCGGAGGCGGAGGTGGTGGAGGAGGTGGAGGTAAAAGAAGAGGCATAGGTAGTGGAAGAGGTGGTGGTGGTGGAGGAGGTGGAGGTAAAGGAAGAGGCAGAGGCAGAGGCGAAGGTGGTGGTGGACGAGGAAGTGGAGGTGGTGGTGGATGAGGAGGAGGAGGAAGCATAGGAGGATGAGGAGGTGGTCGTGGAGGTGGAGGTGGAGGAGGATGCATAGGCGGAGGTGGTGGAGAAGGTGGAGATGAAGGTGGAGGTGGAGCAAGCTGAGGTGGTGGAAGAGTAGGTGGTAGAGGAGGATGTGGAGGAGGATGAGGAGGAGGAGGTGGAGGTAGAGGAGGTGGAGGAGGAGCAAGAGGATAGGGTTAAGGTCAAGGTTGTGGAGGTGGAGGAGGTGGAGGTGGAGAAGAAGGAGTAGGAGGAGCGGGTGGAGCTCATGGTTGTGGAGGTGGAGGAGAAAGAGGAGGAGGAGGTGGAGTTGGATGTGGATATATGCAAGTTAATTTAAGGTTCATGTCTTGAATTCAAATATTTAATTATCAATCTCTTTTCCACTATTGGAAATGAAAGCTAGAGTCTCGTGAATCCAGAACATATCTATTCACATACCTTATATAGTACTATTAAATGATGAGTAATTCATTTAGGAAGCTTTCCTGTATGCACAAATATAGTCATTCAAGTACATGAAATATCTTTAACATTTAGATCTGATATCTTGGCCAAGAATTTGAAGCATTTTTCAAGTTTGTTTTTTTTTTTTGTTATTCTATTTAAAAAAGTTGTTATTCCCTTAAACAGTTATAGTTATCATTCTATTTTTTAGTGATCCATTTGTTTAGGAACAACTAGTTTCATCTAATTATAATTGATTTAAAAAGTGTTGGGATAAAGTTAACGTGGTTTCTTGAATAAGAAGCCTTATGTTCTTATTTTTTTATGTTCACTCGAGAAACATAGGATATTAGGAATCATATATGACTTTCTTTATTTTTTAGGTATTCCACATATTTTGTGTAATTACTATTACTTTTTTATATATCTAATGTTTTAGCTAAAAAAATTAAATTTCCAATTTATTTTCTGGCATGACCGGAGCTTCTTCGCTTTTTACATAATCCACTATTTATCTTGTATTTTATTTCAAAATATTTATTAGGAAAGGGAAATATGTTCTACTAGGTTATTTGTATGGAAAAATGACCTATGGTCTAGCTTCCTATGTGGTCATCGTAGGGGATCTATTGACATGGGAACAACATTACTTTAATGAAATTATACTTTTGAGCGAAAGGCTAAATTTTAAAATTTTGTGTTTATTTTTTTTTTAAATTGCTAGCCCCTTAAACACGTATAGTTCTCGTTTTATTGTCTAATGAGCCATTTGTTTGGGAACGACTCCTTTCCTCTAATTATCATTGATTTAAAAAGTATTGAGTGAAACTTAACGTTGCTTACTAAATAAGAAACCTTATGTCTTTTTTTTGTTTACTTGAGAAACATAGGATATTAGGAATCATGTATGACTTCATTAATTCTTTGGGTATTTGACATATTTCGTGAAATTATTATTACTTTTTTATATATCTAATAGTTTAAAGAAAAAAAAATTAATTTCGAGCTCACTTGGATGAATGAAGATTCTTGGCTTTTTAGATAATCCAATATTTATCTTGTATTTTATTTTAAAATGTTTATCAGGAAAGGGAAATATGTTCTACTTGGTTATTTTTACAGAAAAATGACCTATGCTCCAACTTCCTATGTGTTCATTGTAGGGGATCTATTGTCATTAGAACAACATTCCTTTAATGAAACTATACTTTTGAGGGAAAGGCTAAAGAAGCAATACATGGAATTACTGGAGGTTGAGAGATTGTTCAATGTATTATGATTTCTAAAGTTGAAATCCCTTGACGATACTTATTTTCTAACATGTTATACTAAGTAATGAACATTTTTCTTTTTGGGTTATATTCTTGAACACAAAAATTGGGGATTTATAGTGAGTTTGTCTTAATAGATTTTTTTATCCTATAGGAAATTAACTTTAATTACATATTTTGTCGTTTAGTCAATCTCATTGCACATTTTGTGTTATTTCAAAAAATTGTGTATTGATCTACAATTATTACAATTTTGATTGAAGAAGAAAACACAATAGTTACTATAATAGTTACACACACCAAGGTGTTGAAAAACTTATAGATGGTGCTGAATGCCCAAATCCTAAATATGTTGGTTTATTTCAAGGGGGTAATTGGATAACTATTTTTCTATTAGAGAATCAATGCATAAGAAGGCAAAATAACCTGATGTAAAGGTTCATTGAGGGATTCACAATAATTTACAAAATTTTATAATTAAGCGAATGATTCACTAATAATTCACAAGATTTTACAATTCATTGAAAGATCTAGCAATATTTTACAATATTTTATATTTTAGTAAAATATTCCAAAATAATTGATATATACTTGTTGTAGTGTAGTAGACAATGACCATTGGTTACTAGATGAAATGAAAACAAAAAATCACATGAACATAAGGAACATAGGAATAGAAGAAGAGAAACGATGTAGCAAAGAACCAACAAAGTGTTACTTTATATTATATTCTCATGAGAAGTCAATCACAATAGATACAAATATGCATACATTTCCATATATATAGTATGTCGAGATGGTCACAACAATTTAATTGTCAAAAGGAAATTTAACCTATATAACTTAGACTGTTGACTCGACTAGAGAATTGATCAACTTTATGATATCAATTCTAGAATTGTTTGGGATGGTCAAGCAAGTCCAGTGGCCCCTCCAACATCTCCCCTACCGTTAATTCCTTCTTTATGAAAAAGAAGGGTAGATTTGGACTCTTAATATTTTTTTACAAAATTTGATACATCAGAAATTAGAAAATATAAATGCTTAGAATGAAATGAAAGTTATTCCAGAAGGGTGGTTGGCTAATTAACAGATCTAGTTTTGTGGTCAACTAGAACTTGTTGAATTACATATGCAGGTTTTAAAATGTGAATTCACCTTCTTTTCCCTTCCCTAGGAAACCACTTGGAACATCCAAGTTCAATTTCATCAGTGCCATATTATTGTTTAGAAGAGGGACCACATCCTAAAATCTTGGCTCAAAGAAATTGAATTTTTGTTGTCAGAAATATGACCGAGATGATTTTGCTATTGTATGTGCTGAAGTTGAAGTCATAGGGAATGTTGTTTGATAAGTAGTTGGTGCAAGAACTTGAATATGTTGATCAAATATAGACCATTTTTGTACAACTATACTTTCATCGGTATCAAATGCTTTTAAATATTTCAAATATTATACCTTGTTGGCTAGTGATATGTGCACTAACAATTGTTGATCAACTAGTAATTGGTGTTGGTAGACTTTGCTTGAGGTTGAGTTACTTGTCAGTAGCAAAATTCTCGAATTAGAAATTATTGAGTTTATATTTGATTCCATGTGGATTAAAAATATATTGGGAAAATATTAAAAATATTGGTCTCTGTAATATAATTTTTGTTCAAAGTCTTCCTTTTCTTGAGAAAATTCTTGGTGAGCCTTATGATTATAGTGGATATATTTTTATTCTCTTAAACTATCACTTTATCTTGAAATTTATTAACATGAGTAACTCATTGTGGTCGACCAAGTGTTGTACAAACTATTGGATTGCAATAAGTGGATCATAAATTCTACTTGGCTTGTTAATATTAAGTTTTTGTATTTCGTGGTTCTATCATTCTAACTAAATCTCCCTTTGTTGTTGTTACCTCTACTAAATATTTCCACTATCGAACATCCTTCTTTTAAAAAATTTCTTGGTTTCTCTCATAGAATTTTCTAACGCTTCAAATATTTGTTTATCCCAAGCATTCCTAAGGTGAGGTGATGAGCCTCTAAATTAGACATAAATTAAGGCCCATCTGACCATCCTTGATCACATTAAAACTCTATTTTTGTATTTTATATATTTTTAACTTGAATATGTTCATTAAGAAGGTTTATGGATAATTGCATATCTGTGCCTAATAGTTTTTATTTTTTGTGGAATATTGTAAGAATATTGAGTAAATTATGATATTTGGAGGAGGAGACAATTTGGGGACCTGCTACCTACTATAGGAGGATCAATATTAAATAATAAATCAAGAAGATATTATGAAATAATAGCACAGATTCTGGAGCTCCAGTGATTGAGAAAATCTAGGAATGTGTTCCCTATCATTTAATGCAGATTCCTAGTATTAGGAACCAGATCCACTAATTAAGGGATTTTGATGGGGAAAGATTCCTCCTTTTATGGAGAATGTGTTATTCTTTCATGGGGAATGCTTCCAAATCATATTGTATTAAGTACCAAGTCAAATTTTCCTCTAGGGGTTGATTTTTATTAGTCTTCTTGTGTAGAGAACTCGTATTTTTGCATCTCCACTCTCATTTCTTGCAAGGATGTAATTGTATTCATGTAACTAATGAAGATTATTGCCATGTTTAGCTTCTAAGACTTGTTCTCCTCCATAGGACTCTAAGTTTCTTTGAGCTTGGCCATCCCAGGAGCCTCAAAGCCTTTATGTATCATTTACTTTTCTTCCTTTCTCTTATTAATCACATGCATCTCTTGTTCTTATTTTTCTTTATTTTTGAATTTAGTATTGATGATTTCTTGTTGTAGGATTGGGTTAAATGTTTGAATTAAGTTCTTCTTCAAGATAAAAATAATCATTTCATCATTGGAAAATATTTGGAAGTTCATAGTAATCATTGGATTACTTGGATTAGTTTTCTTATTCCCAAATCTAGATTTTTGGAAGACCTTTCTGGCAAATAACAGAAAATTTCTTCTATTTGTTAGAGCATTATAAAGATTTTAAATCGAGTTGATTCCACTTGCATTACATCATAAAAATATTCTAGTTCATAACAAAAATTACCCCATTTCATTTGCACTTGATTAGGTTAGCGATTTGATAGATTTACTAGCTCACTAGTTGTCGAATTTCTAGATTTTAGACTAGTAATTTTCTACTATTTTTTAGCATGTGTTAACAGAGGTATTTTTGAGTGATTCCACTTGGAATTGAGAGCTAAAAAATCGTATTCAATAAAAAAAATTCCCATACAACTCAGATTTTATTTTCTTGGTAATTCAGTGAATTATAGTTTCCTGTAGTAAATCTGCAGTTTTTTGTAGCAACTACAAGATCTCCTGTAACATCATTCCAACAAGTATATACTTTCCCAGATTCACTCAAGAAGATTGGTTATTATACCTTAGGGTTGAATCAAGACCCCTAGACTCTAAATCAATGATTAGGGAAGACTAAATACCAATTAGGACTTTCCTCTTTACCCATGCAAAACATTTCAACGATTTGGGCTAATGGACAAATTTATGAAATGGATAATACAATGATAATTGCCACATCCAATGAACTATGTTAATGGATCTAAAATATTTGAAATGTAATTATTCAAATTTACTTCATAATATTTACTTTATGAAATTAGAATAGGTTTATTTCCTCATATTTTCTTTCTTTTAATAAGTTAAAGTTTGCATTTTGAGCATTTCATTTTCTGCAATTAGTTTAGGATATGATTTTATTACATGCACTCCATTACATCATGACATAAAAGTAAGGACACATTGTATGATGCACATATAGTGCCGATACCTCTTAAGCTTGTGAGAACCCTAGGTTGATAATTAAAGTTGGTAGCCTTGGGAGTTGCATTATTCTTATTACAATACCGAGGCTCATCACTTTTTGGTGACATTGGCAGGGAGGTGTCAAAGTATGCATTATGTTATTCCCTAGTTAATTCATTTATTTTACTTTTGGAAAAAACAAAAAATTTGTATTAGGCATATTTGAAGGACCCAGAGTTACACAAAGAAAAATTATAGCTGAGGATTCTACACTAGTCTCCAGTACTACTTATAGTGGTATGGCCAATTCATTCTTGCATAGAATTATGGCCTGGTCCAAAATCCTTCCTTATATGGACATGGTTCGATGGGTTTTTGACAACTTAAGAATTGCATAAAGGAATTCCATGATATAGAAGAAAATAGTTATTGGATCATTGAGTGGCAATGATTTTAGTGCAATGTACCATTTGCCACTACATTAGTGCAAATATAACGAATAGTTTGTAGATAAATTCATGAAAGAAAATGATCATGCGTCAGAGCTTATTAGGCCATGGAGAAGAGATCCGAACAAGAATAAGTGAGAGGAAAAGGGTATGTATGCAATTGACTCTCTTGTTGGTCCCTATTGTCAAATAGTTGTCATGATATGTAGGCTCTTTGCGTATTCTAATACTTTGAAATTTTTTGATCAATGGACATCATTGATTGATGCTGCCTTAGAAGGATATATCTCAGATTGGGGGAATATATTGTTTGATAACTATATATTGTGTTTCACTATGGATTTTACCTCTATGGGATGGAAGTGGACCCAAATCCTATCCATATATATCATGATATCCTTTGGGACTAAAGTATCATCCTCATTTTTATAAAAGTTGCCATGATGTAATGCTGCCTATTTATTAAATCATCTTTGACAAGAGAAGACCTAGAATTTCCTTAGAAGCCGAAACCAACTTACTCAGAGTTGGAAATTGTTTTGGTGAGGAATTGTTTACCTATGTCCAAGTCTTTGGTAGTCTTTCTAATCCCCATTTATTTCCTCTATATGTCCTTGACAAACTTATCGCTTGAGAAATAACATACTAAACCATAGGGAATGGTATTTCAAAAGTCTTAAAGGAGTCTAATAAGAATGTGTGGCATGTTTTTCCTCTTGATTGTGGTATGTATACTTTGGATAATTCCATTCATGCAACCATTAAGATTAATTATATATTGGAATTCAATTTCCCTACCATCCCTAACAGACATTATGATCCCCATCACACTATCAAAAAGCTTACCACACAATCAAACGTCAAATGGTTTTCTCATGAACTAGACAAGTTTGATGACGTATTTGGAAAGGATTTAACCTATTAAATGGCTGCAAGGAAGACAGTAAAGTAGTTGAATCGAAGGGAAATGACTCAATTCACCCACTACAGGGCTGCAAGGCTATCCCATTTACCTATGGATTCATTAAAGCTTCCCGAAGAAAGCGCAATTCAGGATGATATTATAATTACTAATTCCACACAAGCTACTGATACGCCTCAAACAAAAGAGACAAGCCTTCCTCCTCTTCTTAGGATGAAGGTATTTTTCCTAGTTCCAGGCTTGAGAAAATATGGGAACAATTTAGCCATGCTTTGAAGGATAATGAACCACAACCCTTGAAGACACCCTTATAGGAGAAGGTCTCAGATACTTCTAAAAGTTTGGAATAGACTTTGATCACCATAAAGACCTTTGAAAAGCCTTCCAAAATTGAAGACATTGAAGTTATCTCTGTCTTCCAAAACTCTGAGGCTGTATTAAGGATTAAAGACATTCCTCCACTTGATGTATTTTACAGTCCTGAGCATAAGGTTGTTGTTAAAAGATAGAGAAAGAAAAGAAAACTCGAGCAGTCCCAAGATTTAGTTCCTGGAAATTTTTCCTTCGAAGTAGTATGGAAGCACTTCTTGTCCACTCCTTTAGAGAAACTAGGAAGACTCACTCTGTTCACAGGAACCTATGCTTCAACAACCACGGACAAAGCCACTAAAGTGCAACAATTATTGAAAGAAAAATAAGACAAAATTGTACACTTAGAATAAAGTTTTGAGACTGAGAAACAAATTATTTATGATCATTGCAAAGGACAACTTATTGAATTCCAGAACAATTTTAATGCCCTTAAAGTTCAATATGACAATAATTTGCAAGCCCGAGACACTCAGATACAGGAACTACAGAATAGGATAGAACAAATAAAGGTTAATCATAAATTAACAGAGTTCAAAAAGGAAACATGACAGTTAATTATTCTACATGCTGAACAATAAATTGTGTTTTTCATAAGTTCATGATTTATGTCATGCAACTAGTTCCCTAGTTGACCAATTATCAGTACTCGTTGTTTATGCATAGAATATATCATTCTAAGCACACATAGCAGTAGTGAAAAATTATGATTGTTACAACCCATATATGAAAAACATAATCAAGTTACGATTCAACTCTTAAACAAAGCAATAATAAACAAATAATAGTACCTGATAAATCATAACTTTAATCATCTCTTAATTGCATTAGGTTTATTGAATTCTAATTTGTTTTTTTTGTTTAGCACTGACATATGCTCTACAAGATGATGTAAGTTATGCTATTATCATGTCATGGGTATTTCCTTGAAGACATTTTGCAGGTATTATATATTCATCAAGAGAAGACTTAATGCATAATCTAATGTTCCAATGAGTGAGAAAGGGTATCATGACAAGAGCAGTAATCAAGGTGTAGAACAACAGCAAGAAGTTCACCACATGAAGTCTTCAAGTGGGCAGCTCTACATATAATCATTGTAAAAGTATCATTGTATATAGTCATTGTAAAAGCATCATCATAAAAGTTGTATAAGTTTCTATCTACCAAGAGTTAAAGAGGCAATGTCAGGAGGTCTAGGATCATCATTAGGAGGTTGCATCATAGTTGGGGTTATGGTCTAGTGTGTCTTCTTCTTCTACATCATTCAATATCATTGTAAAGTGGATCATTTTCCCTGGTACGGGAGTCCGTTCTTCTTTTATTCTTCTATAGGGTGGTAGGGTCGTGCTAGGCTGGTGCATGAAGTCACCAACAAGTTCAAGCCTGTGAAAAATTCAGGGTGGTAGTGTGGTGCTACGGTGAGTTGTAGCTCATTGTGTGTTGGAGCATCCATTCAGTTGGCTACTGAAGAATCTCTGGCATTGGAGCATCCATCTAGTGGGAGCTGGAGAAGAATGATTTTCTAGATTCTAAGAAATTGGAGCTTTCTTTTCAATTGTAGTTGAATATTAAAGAATTATTAGAAAAGTGTTCAGGTGGTTTTTGTCCTAGAGGGGGTTTTCACCTTAAAAACTGTGTGAATTTTTGTTCCTTTTGTTTACTACTATCATTGTAAAAACACTAATAATAATTGAAGATTAACTAATGCTCTGAAATATTAATAAT